>JADLZK010011450.1:0-169320 GCA_015847255.1 Hyparrhenia diplandra | reverse complement strand
AAACATATAGTTTTTACTACCTCAGTGGAGAGAAGCCAAGGGATATGATGAAGGTAGGGAGAGAGAGAGAAGTGTTGGCAATTTGCTAGGGGTTTCTGACCTTTCTTTACATATTGAGATCGGTAGATGACCATGATACGTTATGCCTCTATTAAGAGAGTTGGACCTCTTAAAAGGGTCTGCTTTTGGAAACGAGCTCTATTTCAAAAATATGCTATTAAGATGTCAATCTTCTTTAATTCATTTTTAGAGGAGGAACTTTATTGGGTTTCTCTACAAATAGGTTGACCATCTCAGACTATAGCTTTGTCTTTTTGCAGATAAGATATATTTTCGGGCGTCTTCCTAAGTCATTTTTGTAGTAGTTAAAGTTAGTTGACCATCTCAGGCATATTAATTAATTGACGTTCCATAAATATATGCCATGATTAATAACCACCTAAAATGACATCGCTAAATTTAACCTTATCTTATTAAAAACAAAGATTATATTAGCCATTGAAGTAAACCTAGCTAACCTCTAAATTTAATCAAGCATCTTGTAGTATGCTTCTTTCTGTCAAGTTACAAATTTTTTTTTACGTCCAAGAGATCAGCGCAGGCCGGTGTGCTTTACTACGTAGGCCAATTTGCGCATGTGCTTTGCTTTGGGTGGAGATATTTGCACAAGTGTCACGGAAACTGTAGAAAATGTTGAATCAGACCCCATAAGCCACCGAAAAGCCATGCAGTTAAAAAAAAAAAAAGGAGGGCGGTCACCAAACCTGACAGCACATAAACATGAGGCCACACCAACAGCTGCATTGACTTAGTGCTACAGAAACTAAAATGCATTACTGTTTTTTATGCAACAATGGTACTTGGTTGTACATTGTAAAGTACCAATACATTTTCTTTCTATATAATATCAACAAATCATATTATAATCCAGACTCCATTACACAGCTCTGTGTCATTACATCTGAACCTAAGCCAAACTGGCCCCTGATATACATCAATGCAAAGAGGGTGATGGGCTGTTGAACTGTCACTTGAAAAAGAGAAGTCCACATATGATTGGCCTGTTGACAGGATTGGAAGGGTAATAGCCTAATAGGAGGAGATAGGAGAGATACAAATTGCAAACACCAAAAATCTATCAGCCATTTGAGCTGATGGACTTGACACACAAGCCTATCAACTACCAAATGCTTACAGATGCTGGTAAGTATATATAACGATCATGCCAATTGCTTATGGCTGGAACACTTTGTTTAGTGGATTAATATTAATAAATTGAATTATTGGAGAAGGGTACGTCCACGTCGAAAAGAAGTCATGTTTTTATGTTGACAGGATCTTATCTTCACCACAAGATAACTTTGTGATAAGCTCGATGGGTATGGATTTGTTTTGCCCATTTGGCCTTGAATTAAGGCATTCCACAACTGGTTGATATCTTTAATCCATATTTCAAGAAACCTAGACTGTGATCATGTTGTGACGTGTACCTATCTCTATCTCTATTTAATATTAGAGAGATAATTAATAAGTTTCTTCTTTGATCAATTTTAGAAGTCACTTGTCTATCTTTGTCCCCGTCAGTTGCTTTTGGGAAGTCCTTCGATGCGAGCACTGGTATAGATCTATGGATCCTACCGAGTCCAAATCCAACATCACTGCTAGAATTAGGTCAGCAGAGTGCAATTAACAGTGATGAGGCTCACATATAATTACCAGTTCTAGACGTACCCGACAGTGAAATGATGATATCAATGTCAGGTCAAGGTTGGACCCATAGTGATAGTATTAGAATCATTGTGAATCAATGTCTCTACCCCAAAGCAATATTTGAAAAAAATAACGTCGGCGTCGCCCCCTCGGCGGCACAGGGCGGCTTCACGCCCCCCACCTCCGCCGCCCAAATCTCCTCCGCTCCAGCCCTCGCCGCCACGGAGGGGCAGCTTATGGCCGACCCCCCTAGGACGGTGGCGTCGGGGTCTACCTGCCCCTGCTACGGCTGCGGTGTCCGATCCGAAGCGGGGATTGGAGCCGCGGCGCAGCCACGACGGCCCGGCCATGGAGACACCGGTAGCTTTGGGAGGTGGATCCGGTGCCGTTGGGGCGGATCCGGCCCGAGGCCGGCACGGATCCGCGGATGAGACGAGGCGGCGTCTATGGCGGCCGACAACGACCTCGGCGACCGAATTTGGCGGTTCGGCCAGACCGCGGCCCTTCTTCATGACGGCGGTCCGGGCAACGGCGGATCGCGGTGGACAACGGCTCGGGAAGCGCCGGGGTGGCTGCGCAATGCGGGCGGCGCGATTCACCCCCCAGGTGCCCATGCCGCCTGGTACATCGAGGTGATGGTGGTGGCGTGGAGGCGGCGGTGGGGCTGGTATGCGGCAGATGGCGGCTGTGAAGAGCAGCGGAGGAGTGGGTCTTCGACGGTGTGAAGGATTTGTCTAACTCACGTCTGACGAGGCTGCTTTCTTGTTGGTGGACAGGGGTCGTCTCTCTGCTGTCGTCTGGCTGCTTGCAGCGGACCGTGGCGGCTGGCATTGCTACTGCAATGGGCAGTGCCGTGCGTGACAACGTCCCTTGGACGACGCTTGCTGCAACGGCAACGGGGACAACTCGGCTTGCAGCGGATCGCGGCGGGTCATTACAACATGGCTGGAAGCACCCGGTGTGGTACAACGTCGGAAGATGGCGCAAGCGACAATCTTGGTCTTCTAGTTCGACGGAGGCGGCCCTTTGCGCGGGGAAGCTACGAGGGAACGTCAACCTATGACGGCGGTTCGGTTGATTGAAGATGATCATTGTGGGTGGGGCATCTTTGCTTGTCGTTTTGACGACAACCTTTGAAACGAGGCCGGAGCATGGAGCATTGTGGCAGGCGTGGCAAGGAGGGCCCCGCACACAAGAGAGGTGTCCAACGGCTGGCTTTGTTGTGGTGGCTCGGTCTCGGTGTATTCATTCTCATCAAATGGCTGGCTTTGTTGCAGCGTCACTGCGGCGAAGGGGGGTTCTGCACGGCGGTGGCCTTCTCGGTGTGGTGGTGTTCGCCCCTTTTTATTTATCTTCGGCGGATTCCGTCCGCTGGTTTTGACGACCGCATGTGTGCGCGGATCGTGGGTGGATGTTGTAGTTGTTTCTCCGTCTTCTCCACCGCTGTGTTTGTGTAGAGACTTGGCCATGTTGGCGTTGAGTGGTAACCCGCGTTGATGTCCCAATCCAACCGGGTGAGTATAGTTGGTTTTTTTTCTTTTTCTTTTCTTTTTTGGTGTTTTTTCTTTGTAACTTGTGCCTTCTAGCGTCTCCTTCTTTTTAATATAGCGCACAGCTCTCCTGCCGGTTCGTTTTTTTTTTAAAAAAAATCTCTACCCCACAGTGGTAATGGGACACTGCAGGTTCATTGTCTTTAAGTGACTTTTGTTTTACCATTTTCTATATACTTTATTTTATCACATTTAAATAGAGGTTGTTGGCTGATATTTTACATTTGATATTTTTCCTGATTCATCACATCTATTTCACTGTCATTCTATAATGGATACATCATAATTAATAACCTAATATGACATTTAAATAAAGAAAAACCGAACTGAGTATTTTGAAAATAATTGACATAGGTCATTAATTAAGCAAAGTTATGATTTGAGGTTTGTGCCCTGCTGCTAAGACTATTTTTAAAAACGAGGGCATGTTTACGAGTGCAAACATAAAGTTCGGCTGCCTTCATCGATCGTCAAACATTTTCCTAGGCTTCCAAAAAAATCAGCCAAGAAAGAAATCGAAACACTACGAAGACCTAACTAGTCACCGTCTTCGAGTACTTTTTCTAGAGCGAGAACGATGAGGAGGTATCTTCTCTCTCTAGCTACCTGGACGAACATAAAAAAACGGTCTCTCAGGGGTTGTCTCCATCGATGCCATCGATGAGCCAAAAATAAGAAGATGCTCCTGTGATCCTGTCGCGATCATCCAAACACCACCGAGGACTCATCGCGCCACGTTGAAAGTGCACCACCGCGACTGCCACCTTCAGGAAACGTAGAAAGCTACGGCAGTGTCATGCCATGCCAAAACAGCTGAACGAAAAAAAAAAAAAACTTTACTGTCTCTTGTGTGTCAGTGCGTGTGTGTGTTTTTATACGAGAGAGATCGATCGATTGCACAGGATACAAAAAATATGCAAGGTTGCACAAGGTGGATTATCTTTTTGTCGGACACATTGTTCAGGTTAAAATCCACACAAAAAAGGCACCTAATTAAAAAATATCCACAAAAACTTGTCGACTGTTTGGATAGAGAGCGGAAAAAAATTAGGCAAGGTAGTTGGATCACGTACGTCCGTCCTTGATAACATGTGACTAGGCAATAAGACACATTTAAATTATATTACCGGAGAATTTTGAGCATGTGTTATCTCGTAAGCACACGTTGAAGAAGGCCCAAGTTGGCTCATCCGGAACTGGAATAGGAATCTCAATTATTGGGGCCCTTGATCTCATCAACTCATCGATCATGCATCATCGTGAGGATCTCGCTCGATCGGCATCGCATCTTTTGGGACAGGAAACAAGCTGCACATCCGGCTGAGGTTAGCTTGCATGTTCATGCTCCCCGAGATCAACACGAACAAACCTCTTGTTTCTTATTTGGAGCTAGCGTACCATTCTTTCATCCAAAGCACATCGTGTCCATGCAGTCGACAGCCACGCATGTGCGCATTATAATTGTGGTGCTGGGTGATCAGCTCCTACGGATTGGAGGGACCCAATAATTTAATTTGTAGATAATGTTGGTGTACGCCTTGACCACCGTACCTAAGTGGCCAAGTCCAAGTCTTCACTGAGACCAATTTAGGTAGCCAAAATTCTATAGACCAATTTAGGTAACTAAAATTCTATCTCGAGGGCTTATATTCAGATGTCTATTTGCTCAATCCACATCTATTGAACTAGTTTACAGTGTATTTGAACTAAGTTTGACTCTAATCCAATGACGATCCATATGTTCTGAGACCTCGAAGACCATACATCTACCGTGTATTTGGTTGGAGAGCGGAGCGAGGGCGGGTTGGAGTGAACCAGCTCCCGCGGCTGTTTGGATGGAAGAGGAGAGGGTTGGGTTGGCTCGAGGGGAGAAATATTTCCTCAATATGCATGTTGGGTTCGTTCCTCGATTTTGAGGGACTGATCCGACCGCCCGGTTCGAGCGCCTCCGTCTTCGTTTGTCCAGCGCCTCTGTTTTTCTTCTTCGTCGCGGCATCGGCGTGGGCGAGCAGCTCGGCGGAGGGGGCCGAAGCGGGTCGGCGGGCGCGGCTAGGAAGAGCTAGGGCGTGTAACCGTGGGTTCGGGCGAGGCAGTCCGGGCGGAGGTCGAAGCCGGGGCGTGCCGAGCAGCTCCGGCATGCGCCGCCGCGCAGCTCGCATGCGCCGGGCGCGAGCTCCGCAGCGGAGGCCGAAAGCAGCTCGGGCGGAGGGGGGCCGAAGCGCAGCAGCCGCCAGCCGCTGGCTGAGCAGGTCCGATGGCGGAGGCCGAAGGCCGGGCGGCGGGCGGGACGGGCCGGGCGCCGAGCAAGAGCCGGCAGCGGGCGCCCATGTACCAACGAAGAAGAAAAAGGACAAAAAATTTAATTCGGTTTTTCTTGTAGGGTTCCTAATGTAAAAACGCCGAGAGAAAGATTTGCTAATATAGGCTTCGCTAATTTCGAATAGTTGAGGGTCCCGATCCAAAAATGTCTCACTAAGACGGAGGGGGGGCCGAAGGGGTCGGCGAGCGCAGCTAGGAAGAGCTAGGGCGTGGCACCGGTGGGTTCGGCGAGGCAGGTCCGGCGGAGGTCGAGCTGGGGGCGTGCGAGCAGGTCCGCATGCGCCGTATTCCCAATTCCTTCAACCAAACGTCAAATGGGTTGACTTCGTTCCCAAAATCGAGGTTCAAGCAAACACTAGGATGGGTTCAACCCAACCCAAAAAAAAAAAACTGGGTTGGATCTAACCCAACCCGCCAACCCTCAACCAAACACACGGCTAGTTCCTTGCTGTCGACTTCTAGTTTGTTTTAATGCATGACTGCTATATATACACGTTCAAACAAGTCCAGCGGGGACACTGGGACGGGTAGTGCATCGATCGTGGCCGCGCGCGCGTGACCCGTCACGCACCGAGGCGAGGCCGTCCGGCCGGCCGACGGCGCCGACTTTTACACCACTACGCGAGCATAGTATACGGCCGCCAAATTTCAGACGATATATAGATAACCTCAGTTGGTCCGAGCGAATTGAAATCGACAGGTGATGAGGTGATGGGCGGTCACAGGTAGCCTCCAAAATCCAGGGCGGTGGACAAGTTCACTACAACTACTACTTGCGTTTGTCACTTGTTGGTTGCAGAGGGATTTGGACCGCGATCGATCAGGGCAGAGTCAGGGGTCTAACGGCCTTTAATTTTCTCGTCGTCTCCACTTGTTCAACCAGCCCGTTTCATTTCTTAATTGGTGTGTAAGTTTTAGGTTGGCCTTGGATCTCTTGAATGAAGCGTGTTAAGGATACAAATTACCTGGTACGTTCGACGCATGCGATCGAATTTCTTTCATCCATTTGGCCTTGAAGTAGTAAGGATTTAAGATACTCCAACTAGCTGTAAAGAAACAAGATTTCATCCGGATTGCAAGCTCCATATATATGCATCGTCATCTTTTGGTTGACGTACAAGACATACATAAACTGCATATGTGAACTGACTAGCTGTAAGATTAATTTCAACACGCCACCACGATTACCATATCCCGTATATCCTTGCGCCATTTTTTGATCTGAAGGGAATTCCGCATCCATCTGGCTCTCAATAATGTATAACGGTGCCGTCTTATTCTTCTTCCAACATCATTGAGTCAAAAAAAAAAAAAAAAAAAAAGATCCTGTGTCCTGTCGCCGTCGGCTTGCTCTTACATGGAAATGGCGCCATGAACTTCGCGCCACGTTGAAAGTGCACCATGCGCTAGCTGCTGGCATATTCAGGAACCACAGAAAATAAAAACAACGACGGCAGTGCCTAGTTGTCTGAGAAAATCTCCTTCCTGCCATCGCATTTTATTTCTCCATAAGGTTTTGATTTGTGCTAATGTGGTGTTGTCATGTGCCGATTTTGAGAGGGGCCCATGGACCATGCATGGCGCACAAAGCCCCCCTAGGGCTCGCGCGTGCGCACGGCCAGGCCTGGTAGGCCGCCGCCGCCGCCTTCCGTCGTCATCATCTTCGTCATTAAGTAATAGATATTTAGGAAATAAAGATAGGATTAAAATAGCAAATAAAGGGAGAGATTTCTTTAGATGCAAGTCTTCCTTGGACTATAAATACAAGGGACTCGTAATCAATTGAATCTTAAGCAGAAAAATTAAAGGGGTAGCTCCCAATAAGCTCTTATCTCTCAAGCGCTCTCTCTCTCTCTCCCTAACCCTATCCCCCTATCAGCGCCCGGCCGCCCTCGTCGGCGCCCGCCGCACCGCCCTCACCGCCCCTCGGCACTGCCGGAGCTATTGTGCGTCATCATCATCGATTCATCGTCTCCTACCTCACAGTCATCGCCAGCCTACGTCGCTCTAGCCGCCGATCACCACCCTCCAGCCTGCTGCCACCGCCCCCCAACACCGCCCGGCAGCCACGTGTCACACTAGATCCAGTCTGTGACAGGTGTGCGAAGGGAGAAGTTGTTCATTCTCTGACACAGTAGGCGAGACATTTTTTTCACCACTTCTAATTCACCGGCCGCCTGAAATTAGTCTTGTGTTCAGGCGATGTGGTGGCCATTGATCGTGTGTCTTTGATTTGAGACTGCACACAGATTGTCATCCTTCGATATGAATCTAAAGGGCCGGCAGTTGTTGCCCGGAAAGAAAACCATATTTCAGACACCGAAAGTAGGGATTTGCTATATTTCAGTCGCCTGAAATATATTTTTTAAACATTGTAAAACATCACTTGTATATTATGCGAACATTACGACATGTCAGCACACAATACAAGTAAAAATAAAGATCAACAAAGTTACTCCCTCCGTTCCAAATTGTAGTTCACTTTGGCTTTTCTAGATACATTAATTTTGCTGTGCACCTAGTTATACACTATGTCTAGATACATAGCAAAAGAAATGAATCTAGAAAAACAAAAGTTACTACAATTTGGAACGGAGGGAGTATATTTTTTTTACTATGGAAGAACAAATGATAATTTTTATCTACATAAGCACGATCACACGTAACAAATAGATTTTTTTTTTACTATGTATGGATACTACACGAACATCACATTAAACATCGTATAACGTCACCTGAAACCCACAAAAAAATTTATGCGACTGTAGTATAGAAAAGTACCAAAAACATATCATATCCCTTTTCACAAACGTGCGGACTTCCTTACGCTTACCGACCGTACTAAGTTGTTGGAGTCAAAAGTGACGCTCTTGGGTGCGTGTGTGACAAGTTGGCAACACCTTGCGGAACATGGGCGATTTTCAAGACTGTGGTTGGCTCTCAGTGGAAATAGGTACGGAGTAGTATCCATATACAAGGACATGACCGTCTCGAAAATGGACGAATCGAGATAATAAGGGGCAACAAGTGGCTAATAAGTGTATCTTGGGGCATCAGAATTTCTCGTCTATCTTGACGGAACGAAGGAGAGAATTCAAGGAATATATAGGCCCTCGCATGGCCAAAAAGGGTTTTTGGAATATAGTTAGGTCACACCTCCATGACGTCTGAAGACGAAGGATCTGGAAGACTATATAGAATCCCTTACATATCTAAACACTAACTAGAAATATCATGCAAGTTCTTTCATCAGAATATGGGTGTCAAAGCACTACAGAATCATATAACCAAAAAACAAATTTTTAAAAAGCTGTCACTAAGCTCTTTGCTTCTACATTAAACGAGAGGACTAAAAACCGAATTCACTAGGCCCACTAATCCAAAAAATTCCCAATCAGTTCATGATATGAAATCCACTGAAGAATATATATGCCACATATATATATCTCGTGGCCACAAGTGGACGCTCCAATGCAAGTTGTGCACCGATCGAAAGTGGGAATAGACACCTAGCTAAATTATTGGGACCGTATCTCAACCCTTTGGCATCAGTCTGATCGCGCATGCAGCCACGTTTGCACGCATGCGTTCCTTCTCTGCTGGGCATCGATCGATCAATTAATCACCATGTTTGATCGCATCGCACACCTAGCTAGCTTTGCCCTTCGCCCCTTTGGGCTTTGGCTTTTAATTTGGGACAGGAACTAACTCAGGAAGCAAGCTATAGCTAGCGGCACATGTGTGCATTTTTTTAAATCATGTCGAAGTGTGTTTTTCACAACACGCACGCACACTCATCCCTATGAAAACACGCACGCAAACCCTAACCATATGAGCACCTCCGAAGGACTGAAAGCACCGTAAATCTGAATATTCCCCGGTCACCATTTGCGCCTCCGTCGATGATGAGTACGCCGATTACCACTGAATGCATAACGCCAAAGGAATCCCGGAAAAATCTCGGAAAAGGTGCGAGCACCGAGAATTGAACCCGGTGGGTAGCGCCCCACTAGACCGCCCTACCATTGGACTACAAGCCAATTCGCCTTGAAAAAGTTTTTTTTTTTTTTTGAATACAAATCAACATGAAGGTAACCAAGGTTACCACCCATGAGCCTACCAACTACTAGATCTAAAGGCCTGAGATTACATTGTAAAAAAACTGACGACACAAACAAGTTGCTGAGAGGATCTAGCGAAGTACTCAGGCGCCTACCTCCTCCAAACTGTCGAGGTTGAGGTCCAGCACGGTCACATCAAAGCCTCCCGCCAGTAGAGCATATTCAGGCATTGTTGCCATGCGCACCGTTATGCCCCCCTTGAAAACCGTATTGAACTGGTCGGTCGGTGCGGCGTCTTCGGCCCACATGGACTCCGAAGCCAGAGAAATTTTTTTTTTTTGCGCCTGTAGCGTCACGTTGGCCTCCTGTGGCTTGGCCACAAGACGGCCACTGGGCCGTAGCGAATGCCCAGACACCGGTCGCCTAACCATTGGCCGCATCACAAGAAGAGTTGCGATGGGCAGACAGACCACATGTGTGCATGCCCCAGGAAAAAATACACACTATATAGCTTGCATTGCATGCTCCGTCTCTGTCTCCGTCGTCGTCCCCAGGCAAGACCTGTGAGGCCGGTGCTGGATTTTGATAGGTTCAGATCCTTGCCTGCCTGAAAACTTGCATTATATATAGTACCTGCCTAGCTATATTCATCAACCAAACAGCACACGACGACGTACATTGCTGGTGGACCGTCGACATATCACCGTCCAGGAGTATATATATATACGCACGCACAAAAACACCACGCCCCACGCGACGTCATTGCTGCAACGAGATATGCATGTAAAAACAAAATTAAAATTTGGGATAACAGACGGCGACAGTGCATCCACCATCCACACACACTATTCTAGTATCTTTTGGTCCAGGCACACACGCGTGCATGCACCACCTTGAGATTATTTTTGTTATCATCTCCCATTCTCCGTGCACCCAACATGTCAAGCTAACTTGCCCGGCCTAGTTGTCACCTGCTCAAGGACACGACAAGTTGGCAGCTTCCTAGCTAAAATAAAAACGACAAAAGTGACAGTGCTCTCTCTCCAACTGCCTCAGCTGAGCACAACTGAGTCAGATCACAGTCCATTGTGGCTTTGTCAACTTTGAGATATATATATGACAGCTCAACTATTGGAATGTACTAATAGAGGCGAGGCTTACGTGTTCATTCATATATAGGAGCAATTGTACAGGCATGTGGGTTTCTAAGCATCTACGTCTATAATGAGTAATTCACAAAAAATAAAATGTTTCTATACAAATAAATTATAGATATCAAAATTTATAACAAAACACATTAATAGCCTATAACACGTTTTTCCCGTTGCAACACACACAAAAATTTGCTAGTTGTACTAAAACAAAGGACCTATATATTTCATTCATCGTATTACAGCTTACACAAAAACCAAAGATTACATATCAAATGCAAGCAATAAGAAAAGAAATATATATATATATGTCATCTGATTGGTATAATCTCCTAAAGGTCTAGATTAATTTAAGAGCCCAAGCCCATATCAATGCTATCTAGCTAGTATTGTATACTTAGAGCAACTCTAGGTGTTTCCTACAATTAACTTATTAAATCAACAACTTCAGCGAGTTTATAAAATAAGTAGCAACCTCAGTATATTTTCCTCTCCAAATAGTTTCCTTATACTGTAACTTTGAAATTGATTTACCATTAGAATCCTTAAACTGATTCTAGACAACCAATTCTTTTAGTAGTTTCTTTGTCTTGTACCCCGACCCTTTGTAGTCCTTAATTTATTTTTCTTAAATTTACTCATACATCCAATTTACTCTTTGATCTCTTGAGAGAAATGTCGGACGAAGAGCTGATAGAAACTCACGAGTTGGAGAGGACATACCAAACTATGTCGAAGGGTTTTTTTTTCTATTTACTTTTTTTTTAAAAAAAATCTCCTAGAGATGCTCTTACACCAATTCAGAATATTAATCTTTTTGGCCTTTATTATGGACAAGTTTAATATTGGAAAAGGAAGATGTTTTAGAAAAAGGTTTGGGTCAAACATTGGGAACATAAATCATGAATAACTTTTAAGTCGTTGAGTTTAGAAATGTGAAAATCATATCAATAGATTTGTCTTGAAAAATATTTTCATAAAAATATACATATATATTTTTTGTAGAAAAGAGAAATTAAAGTTGCACTTTGGAGACTGTATCGCTGTCCTAAACGTCTTTTCTTTTCAAGTATGAACTATGAAGGGAGTATATATTAACATCTACAATACTACTCGAATAAGTGCACTTATTACATGATGCATTACACGGTGTATTTTAATATGGAAACTACTTTTGTGATATGTGAATGTTAAAAAAAGTTACTTTAACTTATAATAATACAGCTGACTTTCAGTTAAAAACCGATCAGAGATCAAGGTATATATATAATAAATAACTAAGAAGAGCATCTGAGCAGGACTATTTTATAGTTTATGACACATCCAACCACCCACTTGATCGATATATATCTACCCTTGATGTTTCGTGAGCGAAGTAGGAGTAGGCAGTTCGCCATGACATGATTGCTCAATGACCAGAACAAAACGAGGAGACGAGTAAAGAAACGAGGGGCAAAGATGCCACTTTTTTTTCATGTCGATCACTTTGCGTCCGCTCACACTCGATCACACCTGCAACTACTCCTACTACTACCTATCCGCCTGGCCCGTCGCGTCGTGGCGAGAAGAGACGACGGCGAGAGTTTGGTCGTGGTCGCGCGTGACTCATCCCGCACCCACTCCTCCTGCCACTGTGTGCTTGCGCGGCGCCCCACACGGCGAACCCGCGGCCGCGAGAGCCCCGGCCGCCTACTTGCTGCTTTTTGGAGGAGGATAACCTCGACCGGTCCGATCGCGGTGCATATCTCTGTCTGTGTGTCTGAATGATCGGTCCAGCCGGCACAATATGCGTTGCTTATCTCAGTGGAGAAGCCGATGATCGATCCCGGTGGCAGCAGATTCAGCCGGCCATTGGGTGTGATCAGCGGAGATGGAGATCTCCATCCTTTTTCTGCCGTCAGTGCGTGATAAACGGGACCCCGTTTTATTAGGTATGTTTGTACGTGGGTGATTTTGATGGGGGCATCTCCATCTCCATCCAGGAGAGGATGATGAGGAGAGGAGCACACATGGCATCTCACTAGCTTTAGATTAACTTTCTCGAGTCTGCCCGGAGCAAGGAGAAGATGATTTGGGACTCCACCGAGAAAGTTTAAAGTGTGCAAGCTGATTGCAACATCATCGATCCGGCCACCGTAAAAAGGCTTGGCACTAGCGAGTATCAGAGAAAGTTTAATTTTTTTAAGGCAGCTCACACATATAGTACGCGCGTTGAGTTGTGCATGCTTGTTCCTGAACTTTCCTTGCAGCTTTGAGCACATCCAAATTTCGTTTTGGGCTTATAAGCATGTCGACGACCGGACATGCATGCGGTCCTCGTGTTTTTGCTGGAGCGGGAGGATGATCGACACGAATTAAGCAATTTCCACGAGGCGGCATGGAAGCAAACACCAAGGGCATGTTTGCTACCGGGCTCCGGCCTGGCCCGAGCTCCTGGCGTTTGTACAGCTTCCAGCGCCAGCCATGCCATGCATTCTCTCGTGGATCATCTTGGAGGCTCGGCTCGCGTCTTTGTTTTGTTATATCGCTGGTGTCCTCAGCGCGTACCAGGCATGCGTTGAGCACGCCATGGAAAATGGAAATGCAGAGTTTCAGAATACTGAGCTCCTCAGTACGTAGCATCCTTTCAGAAATGCCCCCGCGTTCCCCACGAGGGCGACTCCGTCGGCCTTGGAACGCCGCCCCCTACTCTCCTCCCAATTTGCCCGCCCAACAAACCTCCCGGCAAAAACTCGCTGGGATGGCGGCGGTGTCCAGCCTTTGGGCCAACCTTTTTGTCGGCCATGGCGGCGTTGAGCAACGTGGAGCTGGGTTGGGGCTTGCTCCGCGAAGGCGCAGCCGGAGATTCGGGCGCCCGGCGTTTGGCGGCGGTACTCCCTTTTTCGCCCCTTCCTCTTTGTTGTTCAGAGGCTGCCAGGGACCGGGCCCCGGATCCGGTGCCCCGGTGGCCACATCCGATAAAAACGTGGGGGTGGCGCCCGGTGGCGGCGGCCACGGCCACGAGAGGAGGCAGTGGCGCCCCTTGGCCGGGGGGGCGACCGGGCGCGGATGGCGGGGGCACCTTTCTTCCCCGAGCATCCCTGCCTTCTTCTTGACGGTGGGGTCGAGATCCGTGCCTAGGTGGCCGGATTCGGTGCCCGGTTGGCCATAAAATTCTTGCTTGTTAGACTCCACATCGGCGCGTGATTTGGTGGCGGCTGGTGGTGGTGCTCGGGCGGCTGGACCTAGTGCGGCGCCGGGGGCGGCCCTTTTTCTCAACCGTCCCTCCCCGGTGGCTTCTTTGTGGCATCCATGGTCAGCCGCAATGGTGGTCAAGACGAAAAAAAGGCAATTTTTCTTGGACTCCCAGCAGGTGGACGCATGTGCTGCGGTGGGATGGCTGGTTTTTCCGCCGTCTTGCCGGGCGGGGTGGTCGACGCAGCCCGGTTAGCGATGCGTGCCCGGCGCGTCGACACTCCTCGGGTGAGATTTCGTGGCGGCCAGACGACCAACAACGGCGGTGGCGACAAGCAAGGTTCGGGTTTCTTGGCGGCTTGGGTGGGCGGGGATATCTTAAATAGGCGACCGGCGCCGCGGGCGCCAGATTGTGTTGGGCGTCGCGTCCCTAGCATTTGTCCACGGGTGAGGACCGGTCTACCTTTTATGGCGGCGGCGTTCCTCGAACGACGTATCCTTTTGAAATATTGGATTTCGACTTCGGCTAAGAGGCGTTCGAATAAATAAGGTTGGAAGTCGGAGCTGCGCTTTGTTTGTGCAAAAAACGATGACCTCCACGGCCTCTCGAGCCTCCGGACTCTATCTTCTTCGGGTTGTTGTTTCTCTCTAGATCGGCGTGAGTCTATCACCCCCGTGGCGGTTTTGCAGGCGGACGGACGCGCTTCTTTACGCGATTTGTCACAAACTCTATTCTCCTTAAATTAATCAAAGCCGGGAAACCGGATCTTTCAAAAAAAAAGAATACTGAGCTCAGATTCAGAAATGCCTATTTTAGTGGGTGCTCCGTCGGCATGGGAACGAGTACTACTCCCTTGCGGTTTGGGCCCAACAAACTCAACAAAACTCTTGGACAGTGAAAAGTGTGACAGCCCATGGGCCAACCTTTTTGTCGTCCTGACTTTTTGTCCAGTGCTGGGTTGATTGCTCCGCGAAGGCGCAGCTTAGATTCGGTCCGCCGTGCGTTTTCTTTTTTTTTTTTTTCTGATGACACAGCGTGAAGGAAGGCCCAGCCAGGTATATGTTTAGTTTAGGCTGGCCGCTGGTGGTCGGTAGGTGCGTTGTTTTTCTTAATTTTTTTTTTTTTTTTTTTTCCATTTCTGTTTCCGTTTATCTTTGTTGTTTTATTCTTTCTTTTTATTTCTTCGGTGCATTTTTTTATTCTTACACATTTTCTTTGATTTTGTTTTATTTATCTTTTTTCTTTTATTATATGGCCTTTGATTCGTTTTTTTTCATATTTTCCTTTTTTTTACTGTTTCTGCTTTTACCAACTCAAGCAAGTGACTGATTTGATTTGTTGTCAAACATGTGTTTAAGTTGCTCATGTGTTTCATTCCTGGCTGAAACGAACAGCTCCGTGTGGGCAGGTTTGATTCCTGGACGGATGGTATCCATGGCTGACCAGGTTTCAATGAACCAAGTGGATTCATTTAATCCTTGCCCTGCAAGCATTCTAGCTGGGGATGGTTCCCAGGAACCGAAACGAGCCCTTAGTTGTATTTTATCCTTTGACGTGACGTCTCGGAGAGTCATACGAATCCACATTACTTATAAGCCAGTTTAGCACAGCTCTGAACACCTTCATAAAGCAGTTGTTAGCTATTGCTTTGTCCAAACATCTCTTTTTTAAACAGTTTTATGGGTGAAGTTGTTTTTCTTCCCCTCTCACAAAGGAATGGAGTGGGAGAGAGCTGGAAAAAAAGTAGAGTATCTTGGCTCTCTCATTTATTTCTTATATATATCCATGAATGAAGCTGCTGATGAAGTTATTTTGCCAAAAAAAAAATTCAACACAGCTCAGCTTTATCTAGAGAGTTGCTCATGAAGTTATTGTTTAAAATAAAACAACTCTACTAGTGAAATTGAGCTGTGCCAAACTAGTCCTATATATTCGTTCCAATTTTCCTTCATAATAGATCAATCAGGCTAGGCATTGCCTATCACAATTGCACTCAAAGTTCAAGTGCACTTGTTCTCCTTTAACTCTTGGCACGGGCTCCTCGCCCAACAATTTGGTGTGTACCTCTGCACCTATCACCAATGCATCTATTGTGTCCAGAAAGCTTGTGCACGCAAATAATCAACCGCGGAATATTAGCTAGACTAAGCACATAAATCTAAGGTAATTCTGGGTTAATGCGTCTGAAGCGTCTGACGTGTGTCGCATTCTCACTCGAGCTCTAGGAGGCACATTGTCATATTCGCCCGCTGCCCAAACTCGCTCCTCACTTCGTCTGTTCCTCGCCTAAGAAGCTCTCATGCACACGCTGTTCTTCTCGCCGTCGCCGTCCACACCCTCCCACGCCCCACCGCGACCTCTCCCTCTCTCTCCGCATGTGAACTCTTCGCTTGCGTCGTACATTCATGCTCCCTTCCCCCTTTCTTCCCTCGCGCAACTGCGCCCTCCACGCAATAACTTGCCCTGCGACCCGACTCCTGCACCCCGCACCGAAGACGAGGATGACGGCGGCGTCTGACATGGTAGGTGGTGGGTGGATCTAGATCTGAGGCCTGCTCCTCGTCTTGTGGATCTGGATCTGAGCCCTCCTCCTTCGCTAGATCTGAGGCCGCCTCCTCCTCCTCTCTTTGGTTCTAAGAGATGTAGAGGTGGCTAGCGTCCCGACATTCTCTCGTGATGCAATGGGTTTATTGGATGTTGCAGTTTATTTCAATCGACGTTGCATTATGTTTTTTAGTTGTTTTAATCTCATGTTTTTTTTTTTGAGAATGACACAGTACAACGCAGACGCTCACAATACGCACGCACACTCACCCCTATGAACACACGTACGCAAACCCTACCCCTATGAGCACCTCCGAAGGACTGAGCACCCGGCAGATCAGGAGATTCTCGAAGTCACCATTGAAGTCACCATTGGCGCCTCGTCGTCGACGGGAACGTCGCTTACCACTTAATGTATAACGCCGGTAAATCCTGAGAAAATCCTAGAAAAAGGTGTGAGCACCAGGATTTGAACTCTGGTGGGTAGCGTCCCACTGGACCGTCCTACCTTGTCTAATGTTGTTGCAATAATATGTTATTGATGTTTGAACTTCTTCAGCCTAATGTTTTAGGTGTTATTCTTTGTTGTTTCAATATAAATGACCATCGTGTTTGAACTGCGTCAACCTATTGTGTTGCATCTGTTGTCTCCTTGTTATTGCAATATATATATGCTCATGGTGTTTTAGCTAGCGGTGATTTGGGACGTGCGGACTCACATGACACAAAGGCAAGCGGGGCTCTTTGTAGGCATCGTGTCTTTCGGGATCGTCGGTGTTAGCAGAGCTCTTCATTCGATGAAGACGCAGTGGCCAATCTCGTACCATCAGTGGGGGAGAGGGTGGGTGTGTTGGTTTGCGTGAGATGCAGAAGTGGGAAGGAGGAGTGCACACGGGCTCATGCATGGTTGCGGTCGAGCGACGAGTGAGGGTGGGGGCTGGGGGGTGTCGTGGGACTCAATCGTATCGGATGTCCGAGCGGTACCACGTCCGATAAATTTATTAAATCAAACCTTTTTTTTTCTAAAAGGCCATAGAGGAGATCTCTAAAGTGTGATTTTAAATGAAAATTGTATCAAACCTTGCTGTGCAATACACTCAAAGCCAAAATATGAGTGTCAACGAACTCCAAACGACCTGAGATTTTTGGTGCGCCTTCACAAGATCGCACAAAGACCATTGCAACCAAAAACCAAAACCGAAGATCAGGAAGTTTAGATGAATTTTCAGGATCTTCAAGAAAACCTAGTGAGGGGAAATAATTTTGGGAAAAACCTGGAATCAAGGTGTTGTGAGGGGCTTCAAGAGATTGATGATAGAAATACCTCATCACATATCCTATCACCGATTTTTCTTCAAAAATCCACACTAAAATCACAACCAAAAGCTAGATAGATACATCCCCTCAGCCTCCTCGTACTCGTGACATACTCACTCCGTCCCTTGAATAAGTGTCGTTTACGCTTCCCAATAAACAAGTTTAACGAATTTTATATTAACAAATATTTATACTTATGTTATATAACTAGTATCAATGGAAAAATATTTGAATCAAGTTTTTGAACAAAATTATTTGAAGACACAAATGTTACATGTATTTTTTTTACAAACTGAGTCAAATTTTTGGCACGTACACCAATGACAATACTTATTTACTAGTGTGTTTGGTTGAGCGTTGGGACGAGGTGAGTTGGAGCCAACCTGTCCCCGTGTCTGTTTGGATGGAATCTGAGGTGGGTTGGGTTGGCTCCATATAGTAATATTCCCCTAAGATTCGGGTTGGCTCCAACCCTCGAGAACTGAGGGACAGAGCCAACTCATCTCGGGTCCGTCGCTAAGAGGAGAATGACATGTGGGACCGTCTAACCAAACAAAAATTTGGGATAGAGCCAACCTAATCCAACCTATCTAACCAAATATGAGGAGGGCTGGAGTCATCCCTAAAATCTAGGTTAAAGGGCTCCAACCCGCTCAACTCTCAACCAAACACACGGTTAGGGATGGAGTGAGCAGTTGCCAGCGGTGGACGAGCCAGAGAGCTCACCGAGAATTAATTACTACCAGTTGCGTTGTTGTAACTCGGGTGGCTAGGGCCTTGTTTAGGTTGCAAATTTTTTCAACTTGAACCCTTTGTAGCACTTTTCATTTGTATTTGGTAAATATTGTCCAATCATGGGCTAAATAGGTTCAAAAGATTCGTCTCGTGATTTACAGCTAATTTGTACAATTTGTTATTTATTTTACAACATTTAATGCTCCATGCATGCGTCTAAAAATTGATGTGATGGAGAGAGTGAAAAAAAAAAACTTAGAATTTGAGGTGTATGCCTAGGTACTGTCGACGGTGTCATCTGGTAAGGCACCGAAGAAGGACCATCACAGAAGAATGGGCATCCAAGATGGTTACCGGTTAGAACGACGCCACTAGATAGACGCCACCTGTACCAAGAAAATGAACATGGTAAGGGACCGGCCTGTAGCAAGAAAACGACGCCACTAGAACGACGGCTACCGGCTATCCAAGATGGCGTCCGACGTCGCGTTCATGAAAATGAACATGGTGACACATAGCGTTTTTGTTGTGATAAACTAGCACAGGCAAAGATTTTCCATGTACAAAAAATCAAGTTGATCATCACACACGTGGAGACGATGGAGGAGCTGGTTCGGTCGAGCCGAGGACCAACTAGGAACAGTAGTCGAGGGGCTCATGGCTCAATGGATTTTCCGGCGCTATGCATTAAGTGGTAGGCGACGTCCCCCGTCGATAGCGGCGCCGGTGGTAACTTCGAACTTCAAGATTTGCCGCTCAGTCCTTCGAAGGTGCTCATAAGGGGGTAGATTTGCGTGCGTGTGTTCATAGGGGTGAGTGTGCGTGCGTGTTGAGCGTCTGCGTTGTACTGTGTAATCTCAAAAAAAAAAAAAAAAAAAAAACTAGGAACAGTAGGATGGTTGCTAGGGTCTTGACTTGGATTCCAGCGTCCACCGAATTTTGTTCAAATTTATTGAGGCACTACCACCGGTAGCTAGGGACGGCACTACTACTACTAGCTAGGGACGACGGAGAATTGACCAAAACAGTAAATAGAGGTCATGGTTCAATATTTTTCGGACAACAAAAACATCAATCGAACAGTCTGAAATAAATAGCTTTGGGCTCCATTGCTAGAGCATCTTCAAGAGTTCCCTAAATATTTCTCTAAAAACTCCGTGTTCCCAACTTCTAAAATAAAGTCATCTCCGATACTTTCTATAATATTTCACTTCTAAAAAATCAAATATGGTTACACTAGGTTTTTGTTTTGCGTTCGTTTCTCTTTTCTGCGCGGACGGTTACTGCGCTCGTCTCCGCCTCCTTTCCTTAGCGTTGCCTAGCCCGCCAGCGATGGCCACCTTCCAGCTATAGTCTGCCGGGTAGGTATCTTGAGCACAACACTGCGCTTGCTGGCCATCAAGTAGCATAAAGCAGTAGGCCGCACAGACATCTGGAGCAGGACTAGCCTCTCGGTCCATGTCTGAATCGTCTGATATCTATTCTTCACCGCTCCAGTCCATCAGCATGGCATGTTGTTTCTACTTGACCTTCTCTATGTCCGTGACTATCTCTGTGCTCCCCACCCTGCGCACCAACACATAAGAGACATGTTAAACAAACACTCACGTAATGGTTAGTCTCCAAACTCAACCAAATCCTTGATCATCTTTTGACAATCACTCATCACAAGGGCACCTCCAGTGTTCATATCGAACCATACGAATCGACCAAGCGAACCAACAACGGAGTTCGATCTTCTGCAGTGTGAGCATCGCTTTGCGGGACCCATATAGAACTAAAGAATTGCTTTTAATTCAAACGGTGCCGGGGTTGTTGGCTTTCAGCCTTTCAAACAAGCGGTTGGTGTTAGGAAATACTTTTTAATTCTCCATGGTGCGAACCGTCTTAACAATCCGCTCTTGCCTCTGACAACCACGGTTTGCATGCTCCAGTGTGCTCGGTTCGCTCTTTCTTCCCCTCAGTTCACTTTCTACCACACACCGGAGGTGCTCTAACTCGATACACAAGCATACATATCAATCTTGTGTTCACACTTGGAGCTCTGCTAAACTTGCCCTCTATACCTAAATCCACGTGTTCTAACTTCCGTTATAAATAGAAATCAATGGTGGGATATTTTCATCCTAATCTTTTTTTCTCAACAACCACATGGTTGATGCACGTCACTTATATATTGTACTCCATTCCAAATTGTAAGTCATTAAAAGAATCTTAGAGAGTCAAACCATCTCAAGTTGACCAAAACTGTAGTGAGAATTATAAAGTTTTTTGACATATAAATAAGTATACTATAAATCTTTTTGGTTGAAGGATATTTTTCAATTAATCCGACCTCTATATGCACAAGTGGATATATATAGCCAAAACGTTACAAGAGTTGTTAGACTCTAAACCTCATGTGAGGAAAATACACAATACAAGAAAAAAGCTAAAAAGTAAAGCAAGAAAACTAGAAGAGTAAGCTTAAATGATGAAGAATCTAATGATAATTAGTGAACTTCATAAATATTATTGTATTCGTAAAAATTTGGTCAAATTTAAGATGTTTCGACTCTTCAAGTTTTTTTTTTGAATGGCTTATAATTTGAGATAGAGAGAGTATATTATATATCAGCTCGTACAAGACTGTGCATGAGAATTTGCAGATATTTACGATAACTGTACGCATTGGTGACGATACACAGGATCAACCTCTGCTCAGACACTACCCTATAAAAGCGGTGTTATAGCAGATGCACCACCATGCACCACCACAATTCACTTTATCTCGTCTCAGCAATGACGATGTTCCTACTCCTATCGGCTGGAGTCATTGTCGTTCCTCTCCTGCTGCTGGTAACCCTCTCCAAGAATCGCAAGCCATGCTACAATGGAAACTCGCTCCCTCCGTCACCATGGCCATGGCTCCCGCTTATAGGAAATCTCTTCTGCTACTACCCTCCCACTATCACTTCCCTCACCGAGGCTCTTCGGCATCTCCACACTGCTCATGGACCAGTCGTCTCCTTCTGGGTCGGCAGCAAGCCAGCCATATTCATCTCCTGCCATGACATCGCGCACCGCGCCCTCGTCCACATGGGCACCACCTTCGCGCACCGCCCGAGATCATGGTACAGCGGAGTGAACAGCCATGGCGTGAACAGCGCCACCTACGGCAGCCGCTGGGGCCTCCTCCGTCGCAACCTCAGCTCGCACCTTGGTGCAGCACATGTCAGGGACGTGCTCCGGTCGTCCGTCGATAGGCTCGTTAGGGTCCTCGAGTCGGCAGCGGCAGGAGGATGGCGGCAGCGGCGGCGTCGTTGCCCCATTGGAGACGTTCCGGCATGCCGTGTTCAGCTTCTTCGCCACGCTTTGCTTCGGCGAAGGCGTTGACGAAGACATGCTCGGGCGTCTGCGAGACCTGCATGCCGAGATCATTTCGCTCATCCTCGAGCTAGACGCGTTCCACCTTATGCCTGCATTTCTCCAGGTCGTATGCTATTTTCCCAGGTGGCGGAAGCTCTTGAACGCTCAAAGGAGGCACCATGTTCTCGTGACCACAATCATCAGTGCTTGCCGAAGGAGGAGCGCTGCAGAGCCTCGGTGCTACGTGGATACCCTTCTTGGGCTTGAACTCGGAGAAGATGAGATGGTGAGCTTGTGCTGGGAGTACATGAACGCCGCCGTAAAGAACACGACAACGGCACTCGAGTGGATCATGGCACGCCTTGTCCTCCATCAGGTAACAAAGTAACAAACGTACACTGAAAAGATACATAGTAGATGTCATTTTGATCATGATGATACAGCTAGCATCTTCGTTCCAACAGGACATCCAGCAAAAGCTGCGGAACGACATCGCTAGGCGAGCCAGTGGCAATCACCACATGATATGTGGTGAGCAGCAGAGGCCATTCGTGGAGGCCGTGGTGCTCGAAGCCCTGCGTCTTCACCCGCCGGCGCACTACCTCTTGGCACACACCACGGACAAGGACGTCTCCCTCGGCAAATACGTGATACCCAAGGGCTCCGTTGTGAACTTCGGTCTGGCTACCATTGGGCGGGATGCAGCTTCATGGACTGACCCCGACGTGTTCAGGCCTCAGCGATTTATGGAAAGTGGAGAAGCCTCCGGCGTCCATTGTAGCAGCGGTGGCCGCAGCAGCAGACCGGAGACGATGAAGATGATACCCTTTGGTGCCGGGCGGAGGGCGTGTCCGGGCGCTGCGGTTGCTATGGCGGTGTTGCAGTCTTTTGTTGAGGATCTGGTCATGCGCTTCGAGTGGAAACGGGCAACATCTACAACTGGTGCCCTTGGGGAATCCGTCGACATGACTGAGAAACTAGGGATTGTAACAGAGATGAAGGTGCCATTACAAACTCAATTGATTGTCAGACAAAATTCGGATGCCACAAATATATAGGTGGGCTACAAACTCGTAGGCGTGCACATAAACCGCTGTTCGTTTATTATTTTTATTTTTAATTTCTGTTGGTGTTCTTAAGAAAAACTGGTATTGCATAGGTTGCCTGTCTATCAATAATTGTAATTGTATTGTTAATTACGTACTAATTATTATGCACTTATATCTGAGATGCTACCTACATAGGAGGTGGGGCATGCACACTGTGTGCCCCGTCCGAACAGAGCACGTTTGGGCACAACATATGTTATGTGAATCAATCTTCCTAAATCTCTATGTGATAATCAAACTGGGTGATCCAGTGGATAGTGTAAATATGTTATGTGAATTTTATCGAATAAGAACAACATATGGACTAGCCCCCACTAATAATTAGGGTTTCATCTCAATGTTCATTTTAGTCGTATTGCATTGCATTGCATTGCCACACAAGCAGAATAACATGTTATAGTTTTGTGAGTTTGCGAAGAGCTTTAACTATTCATATAAATTAGTAAACTCTTCATATATATAGGTGTGATGGTGTTAGAGTATGACCAAGACATGGGCAAGAGGAGACATGGACAAAGGGGGTGTGCGGAGGACTGGACAGCATGAAGGAAGGAGCTAGGCATTCTACACTGGGTTCGAGTGGTGAGACAAATATGTCATTTGCCATGGAATGATTCAAACAAGAATTGGAAGGAAGAGCCTACTCTCTTGCTCGACCGTGGGCAAAGCGCCAAGGCCCCACCAGCCTCTCTCCCCTTGCAATCCCACCAGCCTCTCTCCCCTTGCAATCCCACCAGCTATAGCAAGCCACCATAATAGTGGACATCATGTTAGACTGCTCACTGAGCAAGACATTAAACTCTGACATCAAAGATAACTTCCAATTTGAAGAAATATGACATGCAAATGCAGCAATCAGACATGTTCAAAAGATTTTGGAATTAAAAATTCATGTCAATCATTGTGGCAACCTGCAAATGCAAGACATGACATGCAGAATATGACAGCGGTACTATTTGACTGCAATACATATAGTAGCCATATACAAAGCCCAAACAAAACACAACCCTAACCAGCTCCATAGTCCACATCACCGACCCAAGGGTCAACTTACCGGCCACACAAAAGCCAAAGCACACGATGAAGGCTAATCTTCAGTGGTCATACATGTTAGAAATCTTGCTGTATTTGTAACTGAATTGTTAAGTATCAAAGCCAGAGTACACGCCACTCCCCCTCAGAAGCCGCTTCTCCTCCTCAACATAGTTCTTACCCCTGCTGGCTTGCCCCCGGTCCCTCTTCCGCTTCTCCTTCTGTGAGAAGGAAGTATCCTTCTTGTCTTTCTCTAATAATAACGGGTTCGGCGGGGCATTGTGCAGACCAACAAGCTTCTCTCCTTCAGTCACTGCAGCCCTGGTCCGCTCGCGTTCTTCATAGGACTCAGGTGCTTCTTCTTTGTCATTGCGGTCTTTCCCAGTGGACCAAGACCAGTTAGCTTCCTCTACTGGACGAACTGTCAAGACAGATGGGCCACCATGGTATCCATGCCGGCTCAAAGCACTGAAATCCACACCAGTTTTCTTCTTCTTTGACTTGGCCACTGTTCATAGAGCTAAAATTAATGTTAAAATAAACTCTAACAACAAAATATCATACTCAGAAGTCAGAACAAACATAGTCTGGCATTCATATCACTGTATTGGTACATGCTGCTTAGCAAACCAAACTGTGCAGGCTTACAAGATGGAAACCGCAAAATAGACAGAATAAGAAGACCAACGTCTCCTAGTCCAAGTTTAAGGAAGGAAACACTGGATCTATGTAGGCATGGTACATGGGATCTGAGACCCAGAGACTAGCTAAGTGCTGGCCAGAGGTGGTCAGCCTATGGACCTCTTCAGTGGCCCAAATTAGGGTCTCAGCTCTGACAGGGTGGATGATAGCATCCAGACGCAGGTGCTCATCATCACTCCCAATCCTTTGCTGATCCCACTTTTTAAGAGGACATTGGTGAGGTAATGCAAGGGTTGTTCATACAACTGCTTCAGCGATCCAGCGAGTCCCAGCCACGATGTGAATGGGATTACAGAATCACAGTAAGCAGGAACAGGGATGTTCTTCATGTATTGCTGATACATTTCAGCCCTCCTGATCAGACGACCTGCATGATCCCATTACCACATTAGAAAGATCATTCCCGAGGATCTGTGACAGCTCGGTCCACGTCTCAGAGCTTCAGAGGTACCCCAGTTAAGAACCAATAGTTTTTTTTTCTCAATGTACATTTTAAATCTAAGAATTTAGTCTTACTTGCAACTTGCAACAATTGATTTGGCTATAGTAGTTACACAAAAGAGTTAAAACAAAAAAAAAAAACACTAAAGCCATATTTTAAAAGCATCTTCCTTATTTGCACAAAGCCACAAACTATTCCTTGCAAAAATTCAGAAACAAATTTCCTAAATAAACCAGTTAACCAAATACAGGTATTGGCTGGTAAACCAGCAGCTGCAGCCGAAAGCGAAACATTGGGGTCAGGTAAGGTGGGCCTGTTTAGTAATCTATAAAAAAAGAAGAAACGTAACTTCCCCAAAAAACCTGTATTTGGTTAACTGGTTTATTTAGGATTATGATGGCCATCAGTTTGGGAAACTCAAGGACAAGACTATATATATAGGATAAGCTGACAGCTTTCCATATAAAACAAGACAATATATCATAGAGTTCACTCAATCACACAAAGACTACCATAATCAAAGAGAGCTCTGGTTATGGTGATTGCATTAAATAAGTAGCTTTTTTTCATTTTTTAAGCGAAACTTGTTCAGCCTATTTCTGAGTTGTGCGCTAACTTTTGTAGGGAAAATAAATATCAACTTGCTTTTGTTATTCTCTACATTCAATTTGATCTGATAAGACCAGATTCATAGACCAACAAGCAGTAGTCTTCATGCAGGGTTCCCAAATAGTAGGGGTTCATGTATTGATGCAAATGCAAATATGTCTTATGAGCTGCGCTGCATCATCGAGAAGGTGAAACCCAGAGACTAGCCTACTCAAAAATTAGGTGTCAACTTAGGCCCAATCTACAATACAAACTTCAACAATCACAGTGCATCATCAATCAATCATATCAATTCATCGCCTAGTCCTATCCACAAGTGAAACACCCAAAAGAGAAGTCATTTCAAGAATAAAAAGCTCTCACCTTCTGCCACCAAAGCAGATTTGGAGGAATTGGGCAGCCCAAAGGCATTCCAGCCATTTCCCTTCCCAGCATCGTCATCAGAATCTGAGCTCAGGTCATCACCTGAAGATACGTCCTGGGTTTCCTTATGCAGCACCACCCTCTTCATATCTAATAATCAGAAACAAGGTCAGCACCACTCCATTCATAGTTGCTTTAAAATTAATCTTTATATATAGTTGGTTAATATAAACCCTATGGGCCTATATTGCATTGAATGGTGAAAACTGAACAAAAAGAACTAAGATAGCGTTTGGTTCGGACGTAGGTACTTTGTAACGTGATTTGTTTACCGAGAGTAGCAGATCCCATTGCATGATGTTTGTTTTAGGAGTTGTGTAATAGGATCATGCCGTTATCTGATATAGCCCTTCATAAAAGTGATACCACTGCCATCGCAACGCTATCAGATATCTGAGTACCATCTTGGATGGCTAACCTGGACATTGCAGCTCTGCTTGTTGCTTGTTTTGCGTGGTTATTAGGTGATTAAAGGAATTACAAAATGACAAGATGCATGCAGCAAGTAAGCACGAAACAACAAGATGCATGTACTGCTTCTTTTCTGTGTTGACGTTACTGGAGATATAACCCAACAAATCAAGGAACTGCATACCATGTTTACGTTACTTCTGTTTAACCAATCCACGTTTGGGTTAATTTATCCAAACCAAACACTATCATCAGACTACTCATATTTGGTCAATCAATCATCTCAGGGCCAATGGAAACTAAATCAAAGTTTCAAAAGTCGCAGTGAACCATCAATCAACCATACCAAGGCATCAACCTATCTGCGAGTGAAACACGCATATGCAATGACATTACGTATCCTAGAGTTAGTAAACAATGCAAAATGCATTGACATTAGCGGATCTAGAGTCCAGTAAACAACCGGAGAGCTCTCACCTTCTCCCGCAGCAGCAGCTTTGGAGGCGCTCCCGCCCTTCTCCTTCCCGCCTACTTTATCGGATTCCGAGCCCGAGGAGTCGCCGGAAGACACGTCGAGGGGCTCCACCGACGGCGCCGCCCTCTTCATATCTGATACCTACAAACGCGGTCAGCGCCAGCGCCACCCAATCCGGATGTCGGCAGAGCAAGCAGAGGAGCAGGGGGTTTGAGGCCTCACCTATACGAGAGCGGGGAAACCTCGCCGGATGCGGGTGAGGTTGGGGACAAGGCAGAGGACGCGGTGCCGGTAGGTGGTCGCCGGCGCCGTGAGCCCGTGATCTCGAAACCCTCGGAAGGCTTGGAGGCGTTTTGGGCTTGTGGAGGAGAGTTGAGACTGACTGATTATATTTTTGGGCTCAGTAGACGAATTTGGCCTTTTTTTTAGAATGGCCCATTGACTTTCTGGGTCCATATATGGTCTGCGGGCCAGTATGCGACGAGTGCATTTTGCGAAAGGAAAAAAACAAAATGCTTCCATTACCAATACGGGTTTCCATCAGTACGCGGTTATCAATGCAATGCAATTTAGAGCATCTCCCATAGTTCTCAAAAAATCAGTTTTAGAAGTGGCTAAAAAAAGTTGGGAGCATACTTGTTGGCTTTCTTGAACAGTTTCTGAAACCTTCGTTCTTAAAATACGACCATTTTCTATCAGAAATTCCGAACTATGGGAGATGCTCTAAATTGCATTGCATTGATAAGTCCGCGTGGAGAGCAGTTTTTTTTTCTAATCTTGATAAAAATATAGATTGGAAGTGAGTTTTTTCGAAAACTATTGGAGATGCTCTTATTTTTTAAAGAAGAAACTATCAAAATGTCCCTATAAACTTTTCTAGTTTCTAAAACATTCACCTGGTGTTTTTTATTGTTTTTATAATTTTGTTATTGTTTTTTAGTAGCATGGGAAACAATTTACGGATACGTAATTGTAAACTATTTTCAAACAAATAAAGTGATAAAGAGTGTAGTATTTGCAGCTAAGTCTTAGTATGTTAGGTATGAGATGCTAGTAGATTTCTTTTTAATAAAAGACATATATTGAGTTCCAACTCAAAAGGTATGACGTACTCTCTGTGTCCCACAAATAAATGCAACTTTTTGATTTTTGCAATTCCTGTTTGACCGTACTATGTTATATTAAACAAATTAATAAATATTATTTGTTTTATTATGACTTATTTTTTTGTTAGAGATATATTCATAATGATTTATTTATTTTATTATTTTTTTGAAAAAATCTAAATAAGATGAATGGTCAAAGATCATAAAAGTAAAAAAATTACATTTATTTGTGAGGCGAAGAGAGTATGAAATAATGCCCTGAAAAAGAAAAACCAAACTGAGGGAGGAGATTGCTGATACTCAAGACACAGTTGGAGTGTTGGTTAACAAGAAGCGAAGAGAGGCACCAAGTGGGGGCCTAATCTGAGAAGTAACCGACCCAGAAGATATGAAGATGATGGTAGAACTATTTTACAGAAGGCTCAAGAATTGGCTAAGATACACAATCTTGAAAAAGGTAAACCTCAGTCCAGCTCTTTTTGCATTTCGAGTAATGATACTCTTTTACAAAATGCCAAAGTCAAGTAATATTTCATTGGGTAGCAGTACTGATACTGTAGTAGAAAAGATTAATGGTTTAAAAGCTAAAGAATTGTTAGATAGAGCTTCCTTTGAGGAGAAAAACCCTGAGGTTTTTTACTTCCTGCTAGCATTGATGATGTTTTATTAAATAGTGAGTTTCCTCCTTTGAATGCAAATGAAATAACACCTTTAAAGGTGGACAAGGTTACCAGTGAACAATCTTGGGTAGAGATTGCTTCTAAAAAGCAAGAATGATATACAAAAACAATTATTAATGATAGGAGCATTCGAATATTAGAGGCCTCAATAAAGAGGGTAGGCTTCAATGTTTGACTGATTTTGTGAATGATAACAGATTGGATTTTGTGGGTATTCAAGAAACAAAAAAAGAAGAGTTTGAGGCTTCTTATCTTAGTGCCATTAATAGAAATTTTGATTGGAATTTCTTACCAAAGAATTTGGGTACAAATTGGTGGTATTTTATTGGGCTTTAATAATTCTAAGTTTGAGGTGAATGCTTGGCAAGTGAAAAATTTTACAATTTCTGCTATGATTAGAAACTACAGTGACAATTTTGTGTGGAGATTAATCTCGTATATGGTTCTCGCTTATGAGGAAGGAAAGGCTGAGTTCATTGCTGAACTTGAGTCCTTATTAGAGAATTGGGATGGTCCAACTGTTTTGGGGGGAGATTTTAATCTGGTTTGTAATGCTAAAGACAAAAGCAATGGTGTGATTAATCACAAATGGACTGATCTCTTCCTCCAGTTGCATCAATAGTTTTGGGCTTATAGAGCTAAAATCTTCAAGTAGGTCCTTTACTTGGACTAATAATCAGTCCAATCCAATCCTAGCTGCTATTGATAAAATTTTCTGCACAACCAGTTTTGAATATAAGTTTCCTAAGTGCTTTGTTGATACCAGGCCCAGGGCTTGTAGTGACCATGTACCACTCATCTTAAACCTTGGCATTAATGAAGCCAAGAAGCCTAGTGTGTTTAGATTTGAGAAGTGGTGGCTGGACCAACCAGATTTTAGGGAGTTGGTCATTAAAATTTGGAACACACCATGTGCCTTCACTGATCCTATGGATGTGTGGCAGTTTAAGGTTCGTCTACTAAGGAAAAAAGTGAAAGGTTGGGCTATTAATATTAATGCCCTGATTAGAAAACAAAAGCGAGGAGCTCCTTAAGGAGCAAGAGCTGGATGTGTGAAGTTAGAACGTAGGGGTCTCTCTCGATTACGATAGAGATAGAATGAAAGTTATCCCGAATGAGCTAGAAAGTATATGGAGGTTAGAAGAGGTAAAAGCTAGACAAAGGTCTAGAGAGAGAAATGTTAAAGAAGGAGATAGAAATACAGCCTATTTCCAGGCAATAGCCAATCAGAGGAGTAGGAAAAAAAGAATAACAGGGTTGGAAAGCCCAGAAGGATGGATTGATGATAATAAAGGCATGCTTGAGCATGCTTTGTTTCTTTCTATAAAGAGTTGTTTGGGGCTGAAGAGAATAGTGGGGTAAAATTAGAGAATGATTTTTGGAGGGAGGATGAGAAGGTTACATCTCTAGAGAATGAGCTGTTAGAGGCACAGTTCTCTGAACAGGAGGTTAAAGAGGCTGTATTTGGTTCTTATGCTGAGGGAGCCCCAGGGCCTGATGGGTTTTCTTTTTTATTTTACCAAGTCTTTTGGGATGTTATTAAGGATGACCTTATGAAGCTCATGAGAGCTTTTGAACAAGATAGTCTTAATCTTGATAGACTCAATTACGCCCAAATTACTCTTATCCCTAAGGAACCAGAGGCAAAAACTCTTAAGAAGTTTAGGCCGATTAGTCTTATAAATTGTAGTTTTAAAATTTTTTTCAAGCTGCTCAATAATAGGCTCATTAAGATAGCAGATAGATTGATCTCTTCAAATCAAACTGCGTTTATCAAAGGGAGATTCATTTTGGAAAGTGTGGTAGCTGCCCATGAAATAATTCATGAGGTGCAGAGGGAGAAACAGGAAGTAATCATTCTTAAATTAGATTATGAAAAGGCATATGATAGGGTTAGTTGGTCCTTCCTTGAGGAAATGCTTGAATCCAGAGGCTTTAGCCCTAAATGGAGAAGATGGATAAAACAGGTAGTCCAAGGTGGTTCTATTTGTGTTAGGATTAATGAGGAAAATAGTTCTTACTTTAAACCGGGGAAAGGGCGGAGGCAAGGGGACCCCCTCTCCCCTCTACTTTTTAATCTAGTGGCGGATGTTTTTTCTAAGATGATGATGAGGGCTGCTAGTCAAGGGTTAATTTTTGGCCCGCTTCCTCAAGTTTATGAGGGGGTATCATTAGTCTCGCAGTATGCAGATGACACTTTACTTTTCTTGGAGAACAATTTAGAAAAGGCTAGCAACTTCAAATGGCTGTTGGTGTGTTTTGAGCAGATGTCTGGCATGAAGATTAACTATGACAAGAGTGATCTCTTAACTATAGGGCTAGATGAGGATCAAACCAATAGCTTTGCCAAACTATTTTGTTGCAAAAAGAGTGACTTTCCTATTAAATATCTGGGAGTGCCTCTCCACTTTAGAAAGCTAAGCAGAGAGGACCTCCAACCTATCATTGACAAGATTATCAAAAGGATTGCTGGGTGGAGAGGGAGATTGCTCTCTTATGCTGCTAGATTAGTGCTTTTGAAAGCATGTCTAGCAAGCATTCCAATATATCTCTTATCTATAGTTAAATTTCCTAAATGGGCTATAAACATGCTAAATTCACACACGGGTCACTTTCTCTGGGATAACTCAGATGAAAAAAAGAGATACCATCTGGCCAACTGGCAGCTGGTGTCTCAGCAGAAAGAAAAAGGTGGCTTAGGAATCCCTGACTTGAGGAATTTAAATCTGGCTCTGTTATCATCATGGATCTTTAGGTATCAGCTAAACAAAAATACTATTTGGGTAAATATTGTGGACTTCAAATATAGAACTAAGCATCCAAATGTGTTATGCTGTCCTGAGACAGGCACATCACCCTTTTGGAGGGGTGTAATGTGGGCTTTTAAGGCTGCCTCAATAGGTATTAGATGGGTGGTTGGTAATGGAAATAAGATTAGGTTCTGAGAAGATCAATGGATAGGGAATACTATTCTGGCTATTATTTTTTGGCCTTTATATTTGATCAATGAGCAACATGGTAAAACAATCAGTCAGGTATGGCAGGATGGAGAACTTAAGCTCTCCTTTAGAAGAGATGTGTCTGAAGCCCAAATGAACATGTGGCTTGAGTTACTAGGGCTAGTGGAGGATGTGGTATTAACTGAAGAGGAAGATCACATCTTATGGGCTTTTACCCCAAAAGGGAATTATTCAGTTCAAACCTTGTATGCCATCATTAATGATAGAGGTATCAAACCCATGTTTGTGCATTCGGTGTGGAAACTAACTATCCCCCCAAAAGTCCAATTCTTTTTGTGGTTATTATCTCACAACAAGTTACTCACTAGAGACAATTTACATAAGAGAAGGGAAGTAGCTGATTTAAGTTGTCTTTTCTGTGCTGATGAGGAAACAGTTCACCATTTATTCTTTGATTGCTGTGTGGCTCAATCTGTTTGGAAAATGATTTCTGATATACTTGGCATGAGCATTGGTGCAGACTTTCAGTCTGTGGCTACTTGTTGGCTATCCAACAAGAAGCATACTGTTGTTAATGCAGTTTCATCTGCGGTTATGTGGACAATTTGGAAAACTCGCAATGAGCTTTGCTTTCAGGGTGCTGTGTGGATGGGCAGGAAGATGGTGCTGCTGAAGGTGGCAAGAATGCTAAGGGGATGGTTGATTCTGTTCAAGGAGGAGGACAAGAAACGGCTGGAACAAGTGGTGATGCAGCTAGAAGACCTCTGCAGGCAACCAGAGCAAATCGAGTGGATATCAATGGGGTCGTTGTTACCGTTGGTTCAATTACCTGCTCATTACTCAGGGGCAGCCAGTGAGGAGATTAGGTGAATTTGATGTGTAATAATATGAACACCCAGTGCCTGGCTAGGTCAGATATCCCCATTCCGAGCTTAAGTGTCGTGAGTGAGGGTGCTTGAGTTGATTTTGTAAAACTGAACCTGGATGCTTTTATCGCTTTGAATAAAGCGGGGGAAACCTTTTCTAAAAAAAAAAAAAAAAAACCAAACTGAACCATGAATCGGGTAACTGAATCCTTTTATTGAAATTTTATTCGTTCATTTCATATGGAAGTTAACACAAATATCTCAGCTGCCAAAATCCACTGCCGATGGAATCATCACGAGATTCAAGAACGCCATATCTATGGATTATTCATTTATTTGTTCCACTCCAGTTGCACGCACCGTTCGCTCCGACGCCATCAGAGTTTGGGCACGGCGGCGAGGGAGGCCTCCAGCTTCTCCGCCGGGTGCGAGAGATCGACCATGTCGCCTTTCAGGTACTTCTCGTAGGCGGCGAGGTCGAAGTGGCCGTGGCCACACATGGCCATCAGGATGACCTTCTCCTCCCCGGTCCGCTTGCACTCCAGCGCCTCCCTGATCGCCGCCGCGATCGCGTGCGTCGGCTCCGGCGCCGGGATGATGCCCTCCGTCCTCGCGAATTGCAGGGCAGCTGCTCCAAAGTTCGTCAAGAAACAAGCCAGACGTCAATGTTATGATAGTGTCCATCTTTTTTCATCCATTTCCTTGTTGAAAAGTGCTATTGCCATTGGCGAAAGGTAGAGTATAGGATACCTTGGAAGCATTCAGTCTGCTGTATGGCGATGGCATCCATGAAGCCCAGCTCGTAGACGTGCGAGATCAGAGGTGCCATTCCATGGTAGCGAAGCCCACCTGCGACGAATTCAAGTGCAAACATTGCTCGATCAAGCAGCAGCAGCAGAGTAATCGAGGATGCAAGAAAGCCTGTGATCGAAGAAAAGAAACCTGCATGGATCGGGTCAGGGACGAATCCGTGGCCGAGGGTGTGCATCTTCATCAGCGGCGTGAGCCCGGCCGTGTCGCCGAAGTCGTAGGCGTAGACGCCCTTGGTGAGCGTGGGGCACGCCGCGGGCTCCACGGCCCTGAAAGCGGGGCTCATGTTGCCGCGCAGCTTCGCGCGCAGGAACGGGAACGCGAGCCCGCCGAAGTTGGACCCGCCGCCGGTGCAGCCGATGACGACGTCGGGCGTCTCGCCGAGCGCCGCCAGCTGCTCAAGGCACTCCTCCCCGATGACGGTCTGGTGGAGCAGGACGTGGTTGAGCACGCTGCCCAGGCAGTACTTGGTGTCGGCGTTGGTGGCCGCCACCTCCACCGCCTCGGAGATGGCGATCCCGAGGCTGCCCGGGCTCGACGGGTCCGCCGCCAGGATCCTCTTGCCGGCCTCCGTCGCCGTCGACGGCGACGGGTGCACCTTGGCGCCCCACGTCTCCATCATCAACCTCCGGTACGGCTTCTGGTCGAACGACGCGCGCACTTGCCACACCTGCATTCGTCATTTGCGCCGGTGTCATGGCAAATTCAGCAATGAACCGAATGTTGCTCGAGCAATCAGTCGATCTCGCGGCGAGAATGAACAAATGGAATGCGCGCTCACCTCGCAGTTGAGGCCGAAGAGGCTGCTGGCGAAGGAGAGCGCGCTGCCCCACTGGCCGGCGCCGGTCTCGGTGACCACGTTCTTCACCCCTGCCACGGCGTTGTACCACGCCTGCGGCACGGCGGTGTTGGGCTTGTGCGACCCGGCCGGGCTGGTCCCCTCGTACTTGTAGTAGATCTTCGCCGGCGTGCCCAGCAGCTTCTCCAACCTCCTGGCCCTGAACGTTGCCAGCATACCCTGAATCTCTGATGGCAATTCGCAGCAGGAGCAGCTATTGATCGACACAAAGACAACGACATGAGGTACCTGATCAGGGGCGTCGGGCGCCAGAGCTTGTACACGTCGATGACCTCCTCGGGTATGTCGACGAAGCGCTCGTCGGTGACCTCCTGCCTGATCAGCTCGTCAGGGAAGAGAGGGGACAGGTCGCTGGGAATCAGAGGCTGGTGCGTCTGCGGGTGCAGCGGTGGCGGCGGCTTCACCGGCAGGTCGGCGATGAGGTTGTACCATTGCTTCGGGATGCTCACCTTGGCGCCCGGATTCGAGCTGGCCCTTGTGGTGAATCTCAAGCTTCTCCTGCTGCCATTGGCAGCAACGCGGTGCTTCGCTGTGCACAGCAGTGAAGCTCTCTGCTCATGCCCTGCTGCTGCATAAGAATGTATGTCATGAGGTTGGTGTTTGCTCTGTCATCATCCAAGATGAACAAGATTTAACGAAGCTAGTCATCATTAGGACCAACTATTTGCCAATGCCGATAAAAGATCTAGAATATCCTTGTATTTTTTTTAAAAAAAAAATTAAGACAAAGCCTGCTTCATGATCCATATTGTGTTGCAAAACAAGGCTAAGCATTTTAACTATTTACACAGCTCGGCCTCACGAGGCTTTGGTTTCTAGTTTGTAGTTGCTAATAAGACCATCTCATAATTGAAAATCAGATGTGCATATGGCAACAAATCTGAATTGTTAGTTACATTATACTAATAATCAGCTAAAATAATTTTATGGTGATCATTCTTGAAATTTGTCGGCAAACTTTCAATGCCTGGCCTAGCGCTACGGCCCAACCAGATATTTATGAAGTATCCAACAACCCGATGAGAGGACAAAAATGGTCCCTTGTGCGACTTGGGTTAAGTCGTCAGAACTCCACCCCTGCTACCGAAATTGTCAAAAACAAAATCGAAGCTTTATGCAACCATGGATGTACCGTACCCATGGTTATTCCTGTTATCCCCCAACTATATATCTGAAGAAACAGACACAGTACTTAAAAATAATGATATTCAGAGACGATGCGTCGAACAACTAGTCAACTAGATATATGCTGTGATGGGGAGTGGCCAACAACCAGTATCAAAAGTTGAAAACGATAACATACTATACTCCTGGAGATTTGTGTTGGCAGCAGAAATTAAACAAAGCTAAAAAAAATTGCAACAGGGCGGCACAAGATTGCCAAGCTGAAACTGACTGAGTGCCAGGTAGAGAAGAAGAGATAGGTTCTTGCTCCTATATTAGCAACGACGACTGTACCTATCCGAAGGAGGAAGACGAAGCAAGAAGAATAGTACTTGGAGAGATTAATAAGGCCGGCCGGCCTGCAAGCCTACTGTCCAAAGTCATCAATCAAACTAACTATAGCTAGGATCGGAGCCGGAGAAATAAACAAGCAGAAGATCGAATCGCGGCGGGAGGATGGTGAAGCGGGTGTGGGTGTGTGTATCCATGGGCGCACCTTGGGAGAGAGCAGGACCAAGGGTGGAGGTTGAGGTTGCCGCGGCGGCGGCCATTCTCTTGGACTCCCGACTCCGGCCTGGAGATGTGAGTGCCTCTGCCTCCTGGTCCTCGGAGCAGCAAGGGTGTGATAGTTCAGCGGTCGGGCGCAGTAATTTTTATGCGAATCACGGAGGGAGTAGTTTATTTGTTTGGGGGGGCGGCTATCTCGGCTTCCCTTTTTGTGCAGGTCCAACGGGACAACCGGACAAGGGAAGGAGACGACCAGCCTGACCACGTCGCGTTCCCCTCCCTCAGCCGCAGCTGCCCCAAGCGCGCCTTGGCTTTCAATGGCCGCGCGCGACTGCAACTGATGCTTGCACCGGCGCACGGCGGCTGCACACTCGTAACGGGTGACGTTACTACTACTTGTACTCGGCGGTACGAAAGGAAACACCGGCGTCGTTGTTTGTACACCTACTCTCCAGGAAAGGTTGCGGATCGAGAAGACGGACGAGACAATCACACGCCGTGCGGCGCACGGAGTCCGTCGTTCATGGATGGATAGGCACTTTGACCCGGCCGGCCGCTCATCATCCCCTATCCGCTGCATGGCAGCAGGCATTTTCGCTTCCTTTTTGACCCACCAATGTGCAGTGCAGTGCCCCGCCTCGATCCGCGGTTGGTGCCGCACTTAGGTACCGTCTGTTTGGTTGTGGGATTAGCAGGGATGGGTTGGTTCCGTCTCTGGTTTTGGGATGGTTTTGGATGGAGTCAATCCCTCACATGTTTGGTTGAGACTTAGAGGGATGGGTTGAACCCGTTTTTTTTTGTTTGGTGGGAGGAAAACGGGGGATGGAATAGGTACAAAATTGTGTTTCTACAGTATTTGGTGGGATCCACATGTCAATATCATCCCCTGACTTCTTCCCCAACTCGATCCCGTTCCCGCATAGCTTTGTCACGCGCGACCTTTCCTCGCGAGGCCGTCCCCCCCGTACCCGTTACCCCGCGCCGCCCGTTCCGGCGGCGCCGCCTGCGATTCCGGCGGAGGTCGAGGTCGCCGTCGCGGCGGACCGGAGGAGAGGATCGGCGGGCGGGCAGACTGAGGGCCGAAGAGGAGGACCGCGCGGGGCTCCATCGGCCTTGTACGGCGGGTGCGCCGCTCCATCGGCGTCGCGCCGCCTCGTGGGGGAGCTTCGGCGAGGGACCGGGAGGAGGGACCGCGCTACGGGGCCCCACCGCCGTCGCGCCGCTCGTCGCCGCCGGCCGCTCCGTCCACCACCGTCGTGCGCCACACCCTTGCCCGAGAGAGCGACGAAGAAAAAAAAGAAACGGAACCCAGAACGGAGAAAACGGGGGTTGGCTCCGTCCGCCAGATTTGGACGGATAGAGCCAACCCGCATCTTTTAGGTATATTCCTCTGGGGTCCGACCTAACCCACCTCCAACCCCCATCCAAACAACCAAAAAATGGGTTCAACCGGGATAGGTTCAACCCATCACTCCAACCAAACACACGGTGAATCAACCTTTTTGACCCACTCCGAATCAACAGTGCGGTTGGTGCAGCACTCAGGTAGTACTCGCTGGGATTCAGAGGCTGGTAGCCAACCACATGCCCAATTTGAATTGTGCCAATGCTGTTGGTGAATATATGGATATTTGGTGACCATTTATCAATATTTGTATGGTTTGTTCATTTGGTATGATCTGTGAACACATTTACTAGGCCGATGCTGTGACCTTACTCTCTCCTATCATACGAGACGAAATGTTTTGCCTTAAATTCCCGCTTACCGTTCGTTTCCGGCTACCGTTTTTGTTCCCGGCTGTCCGGCTCCCGCTCCCGTTTCCGTATAAGAATATGAAAACGAAAACGATAGAGCGATTTTCCAATTTGTTTCCGTCCGTTTCCATCCGTACTCATCTCCCATGCGAACACCAATCTCAGAGACACCGCCGCTCTTCATCCGCCACACGGCCGACGCCCCTCCCCACACATGTATTTGACCATTCAAATGAATTAAAATGAAGCACATGTTTGAAGTACTATTTTAGGAAGCCAGATATTTAGAGTCTCATTATAGCAATTGTCGCTTAAAATTTTACCCTACCAAAGTTAAAGCAAATTAACCAAAATAGCAATTTTATTTGACAAGAAATCTGATGTCCGTGAGTGTCAAAATTTTGACAGACAAATTTTGGCGTCAAACCGAACAACAATCTAAAATTTAGAAGTAGCATAGTTTTGGCCTCAGGCCCTGTGTTCAAAGGAATCAAGCGATCACTCTCTCCAACATGGAAGGAATGAAAGTGTGGTACGGCCGCTACGGGTTGGGCGTTTAACTTTGTGTCATGACGTACATATGGGCCACCGGTCAGCGGATATGAGCCCTCCTCTGTGTCCATGACGTACATATGGGCCAACGGTCAGCTGATGATGCCACGTGACGTCGAAGAAGGATTCAAGCACAAGGCCACACCTGGCTCCCTTTTCTAATTGACTTTTATTTATTTATCTATGGACAAATTTATTAGTACTACTAGGGCACAAGGTTGGCCGGTTTAGGGTTCCTATAGTTTAGTGACTAAAGTTTAGTCGCTTTTAGTCCCTAAAATGAAAAGCAACTTGACTAAAAGTGACTAAAGAAATTTAGCTTCCAAGGGATGACTAAAAGTGACTAAACTTTAGAGGGTGGCTAAAGGAACCAAACACCCCTTTAACTTTGATTGTAATTTAGGATTTATTTATGTAAAATCTATCACTATTAGGTTGCACTTTTAAAAAAATTAAACATTACTAGACACTCCCTTTCTAATTTCGTTGTTTTCTTTCCTGTATTATTTTAGGAAAAAGTATGGATTCACTCCCCAACTATCACAAAAAGTTTACTTTTCCTCCCTCAACTTCGAAAACCGGACATATCACCTCCCTCAACTTTTCAAACCATGCAAATTACCTCCCTCGGCGGTTTTGAAGGTGGATTTGCTACAGTAACCGTGGTTTTGCTACAGTGTCGATGGGTTTGCTACAGTCACAGTGTCTTTGCCTTTTCTTTTTTTAAAAATTCCGATTTAATCTTTAGAAAATCATAGTAAATTATAGAAAAATCATAAATTAAAAATCAAATTTTATTGGAGTCCACATGATTAGATCTACACAAAGAATATATAATATGATATGCTTCAAGACAAAGTTTTTGCTACGAAGGTTTTGTCTTTTTTCTTTTATATTTATAATTCGTAGTCGCAACTTCTATAATTATTTTGTTAGACAAAAGCACACCATATTATATATTTACCGTGTAGATCTACTCATGTGGAGTCTAACAAAATTAGATTTTTTTATTTTATGATTTTTCTGTGATTTACTATGATTTTTTAAAGATTCACTAAAATAAATAAAAGAAAAAGACAAAATCTTTTTTAGCAAAAACTTTATACTAAAGCATATCAAATTATATATTCACTGTGTAGATCTAATCATATGGAGTCCAACAAAATTGAATTTTTATTTTATGATTTTTCTATGATTTATTATAAATTTTCAAAGATTCAACAGATTTTTTTAAAAAGAAAAGGTACTGATGTAGCAAACCCACGCACTGTAGCAAATCACAGTTATCAAATCCACCTTCAAAACCGCTTCGAGGGAGGTAATTTGCATGGTTTGAAAAGTTGAGAGAGGTGATATGTCCGGTTTTCTCGAGTTGAGGGAGGAAAAGTGAACTTTCGTGATAGTTGGGGAGGGAATCCGAACTTTTTCCATTATTTTAATGTGATTTTGTGGCAGCCCAAAGGAGCCAAACACCGGGGAATCGGCCGGCGGCCATTGCTCAAGTACAATGAAACCCATGATCATCAATGGGCTATTGGTTCGGGCGGGAGGGAAAGGATGGGCTAACCCGAGCCCAAAGTCCTTGTTATATATTGGAAAAAGTCCATTCCCTCCCCCAACTATCACGAAAGTTCACTTTTCCTCCCTCAACTCCAAAACCCGGACAAATCACCTCCCTCAACTTTTCAAACCATGCAAATTACCTCCCTCGGCGGTTTTGAAGGCGGATTTACTACAATAACCCGCGGTTTTTTGCTACGATGTCGTGGGTTGCTACGATGGACAGTGACTTTTCCTTTTCTTTTTTATAAAAATTCCTGTTGAATCTTTAAAAAATCATAGTAAATCACGAAAAAATCATAAAATAAAAAATCAATTTTGTTGGACTCCACATGATTAGACCTACACATTGAATATATAATATGATATCCTTTAGTACAAAGTTTTTTTTTTTTTGCTACGAAGGTTTTGCCTTTTTCTTTTATATTTATTTGGTCGAATCTTTAAAAAATTATAGTAAATCACAGAAAAATCATAAAATAGAAAATCTAATTTTGTTAGACTCCACATGCGCATGTCTACATAGTGAATATATAATATGGTATGCTTTAGTACAAAATTTTGGTTGTAGCTTTAGATCTATGCTTTTTTGTAATTAATTGAAATAATTCGTAAAAGACAACTTCATAATTATTTTGTTGGACTAAAGCATACCATATTATATATTCAATGTGTAGATCTACTCATGTGGAGTCTAACAAAATTGGATTTTCTATTTTATGATTTTTCTATGATTTACTATTATTTTTCAAAGATTCAGCCAAATAAATAAAAAGAAAAAGACAAAACCTTCGGCATATCATATTATATATTCACTGTGTAGATCTAATCATGTAGAGTCCAACAAAATTAGATTTTTTTATTTTATGATTTTTCTATGATTTACTATGATTTTTCAAAAATTCAACCGGATTTTTTTTGAAAAAAAAAAGACAAAGTCACTGTCACTGTAGCAACCCGCTGACACTGTAGCAAAACCGCGGTTACTGTAGCAAATCCGCCTTCAAAACCGCCGAGAGGGAGGTAATTTGCATGGTTTGAAAAGTTGAGGGAGGTGATTTGTCCTTTTGAAGTTGAGGGAGGAGGAAAAGTGAACTTTCGTGATAGTTGGGGAGGAATCCTTTTTATATATTGAACCCAAGACCGCTCAGCAGCCCAATAGATTGCACTTCCTGGGTAGCTCATGTCCGGTACTCTGGTGTCCCCATCGTTTCTGTTATTTTATTTTGAAAAATTCTATCTGCCTTCTTCACCTATCGTCAGTGGGTTCCTCTACAAGTGGACCACAATTTTTTTTTTTTTGAAAGTGCGCATTTGCACATTCTTCATTATGTGCAATATAGAGTTTTTACACGCTCCAAATTAAAAAGGTGATCACGGCAAGAGGGCCATGATCATCCTAGAGTGACATAGATATAGATCACCAACTAGTGGTGGCGCAATGGAGTTGTACTGATGGTGGCAAAAACTAAAACCAGATATTGGTACTCTCTCGACTATCTAAATTGTGTAAATGATCTTCTTATTATCCCTTTTCAAAAGTGGTTTGATTATGTTTAAGTTGTATTAGTGGATATTATAAAATTGGAGTCGATCTCTTCATCCTTGGGGGCCATAAATATGTACAAATATATGGAAACTTCATCGATATACTGTTTTTTAAGTACTAATTGCGGGGTGCGTGCTTTCGCGCACCTGTGCAAGCTCGCGTGCGTCCATGGGTGGCATTTTGAGAACATAGTAATGTGCGCTGAACATTGCTTTGCCATGCATCATGTGGTTTGATGGAATAGTAGGTTTATTTATAATTGTATTGGACTGGCCTCGTGTCGCCCCCGTCGCGGGCGACTTCGGGGCGAACCCACCGGCCGCCGCCCGTCCCTCCCCACCCCCTGCGTCCCGCCTCGCCGCCGCCGCTCGCCACCGGGAGGCCCCGGCGAAGAACGAGGATGGTGGCGGCGGGGCCTCACCTTGGTGACGCCCTATCTCCGGCGCGAGGAGATGCATGAAGCCGGTGACCTCGACTAGCCGAGATCCGATCCTCCCGCGGTCGGTTCCGGCGTTCCTTGGCCGTTGCGGCGGGGAGCTGGCCGGTGCGGCGTCGGCGACCGAGGCGATCTCCGTCGCGGGCGGTCTCCATGCGGCCGTTTGGCTGGCGGTGGCCACGCCTATCATGGCAGCTCATGTGCTCTGGGCGTGTGACGGCGCGGGTTGCCGGCGGCGGATCCGGGTCTCCCACGTCCGGATCAGCAGGCTGGTGATGGGGGCTATGGCACCTTCATCCGGGGGCACTGCTCGGCGGTTGTCGGGAGGCGGCGGTCTGGGCGCGTCATCTTGTCTTTGTCCCCGTTGCTACCCCCTCCTCCACTTTACTGTCCGAGCTCCTCCGACGTGTTGGCTGGCCGGCCGGCCGTTTCCGGCATATGATCTACGTCAACGGGAACCCTTCCGGCTGGGCTTCGCAAGGACCTGTGTCCAGTTTTGCGTGCTGAATCTGTGTGATTACTATCTAAGGTAATCGCAATGGGATCCCCATGCCCCCCCTCTAATCCTGAGGGGGGGCTCCTGTGTGGGCGCGGATCCGTGCAATTTGCGGCCTGGGGAGTCCATGGGCGCCAATCCTCGGTAGCGTCTCCTCCCCGGGTTGGCGGCCTCTCTGCAATCGGCATGGGTCCTCCCGAGTCTGGTAAACGATGTTCAACAATTGGGTGAAAACCTAGCCTGGTTCTCTGGGCTGACGATATTGGCGCAGTTGGCGCATCATCGAAGTCCTTGTTTGTCAGGGCCGGTCTTGGTTGAAAGACCTTTTGTGCTTCTTCCAGCGTTGATGGCGTCTGCGGATGTCAAATTCCTTCCTGAAGGCGTCGCTGGAGCACTTCCTTGCCACTTGTCTGTTTGGAGTCACCTCGTTGTTGTGCCTCGCATCTTCAGGGGTACATCTGCAGTGTGTTGAGCAAGCCTAGAACACACTCTTCTTGATGAGCATTACAACGATCAAATGGAGGGTGGAAGCATATATTTTATTTGCTTTAGTTCTTTTGTCCATCTTAGGGACTGGTTCTGCTCTTTTTATCTTTTTTGTTTTTTACAATCTCTGTAATAATTGGCTGTATACGTCCACGAACGTAGAGACCGGATGTTTTCATCCTTTATCTAAAAAAATGTATAATTGTATATGTACAGTTCATGTCGCTGTTCCACATATGTGCAAACAAAGAACTGTCTTGGTAACTCCTGTTGTAGCCATGAGACAACTTGGTGGCTGGTTTGAATGGTGGCGAAGCCGTGGGATCTGGCTGGTTTGAATGGTGGCGAAGCCGTATCTTTTGGATGTCGGTGTATAGCTGTTTTGTAGGGAGCATCGCTCATAGTCATGCCCCGAGGATATAGGACTAAGCATCATTGGTGTTATTCTCGTTTAGTACGTAATTTTCTTTGGTAGTTGTGCTTCCACGTTCATCGTCGGTTAGTAGATCTGTTTTGAGTCTAGATTTAACTATGCACTCTAACAGCGGCGGGTCGGTGACTTCTCAAAAATGTGTCTAAAAACTTCTCTCAGTTTCATGCAATGGGTGATGGCCTGCTTTAGGGATTGATAGTGTACTAGCCGGTGTATTAGGTAATATAATCACAAAAACCTTCCAGCATAGCCAAACCATACACGTCATTAGCGATACAGTTCTGCAAAACCAGACCATACACGTCAGCAAACTTCTACAGTTGGACAGTAACTCAACCCGGTTGGTCCCCGTGTCAGCTGCCAATTGGGCCAGCCCTCCAAATATAACCAACCAGACCCCCACGCCAAAAAAAAAAAAAAACTATCGGTCTCCCCATCGCTCTTTCCCTTTCCTCCCAACGCGCCGGCAGGCGCGAGGCGGGCGTCCAGTGCGGCGGCCCGAGCGGCCACGGCGGCGCGGCCGTCAGCGCTGGCGGTGCTGCGGCGGCGCGGGCGGCCCCCCCTTCCTGTCTTCCTCTCCCAGGTGATGCTCACCGTTTGCCTTAGGGTTAGGGTTAGGTTGTCGCCGCCGTCGCGGCGCCGAGCGGTCGGGCTAATCACCAGCGGCCATGGTCGCGTCCCCTCCCCACGGCAGCCTGTTCGCATGCCTCCATTCTTCCTCCATCGGTCGGTTCCCTGCTTTGCACCTGCTCTCTTTCTCTCTCTACCTCTGCGCCTCGCTCCATTTGCTGATCTGAGCAGACGACCTATGTCTTTGATTTTTCAGGCTGCCAAATTAATTAGGGAACACATAAGAGGATGGTCCAGTCTTCTCGTGCTAAACATGTTGTGCTTCGCCTCTGGTTAGTACTTATTTTTAGGTTCATCTTTACTGCCTGTTACAGGGTAAACTGCTGCTTCCGCTTGCTCACGCTTTCCTGGGAACTCATGATTTGTTAGTTTACTGATTTTGTTACAGTTCCAAATTTAATATGCTCACATGCCAGCAATGTTACATGTATGGAATTTAAGTTATTTTTTTTATATCTAGGATTCTCTTCAAGTAAAAAAAAAGGATATATCCTCCAAGACAGCATGGCATTGTCATAGTATTGATAACCTTTTTTTCCAAGGATTCAACATTGTTTGAAAGATACTCTTCTCTATGCACTCTATAATTGGTTTTTATTTTCCCTTTGCTGTAAACCTAATCCAGTTAGCTGCTTTGTTTTGTAACATCTGAGCAAACCATGTGCAGGACCACTGAGTACTTGGTAATTATCGGTCCAATTCTATGTTTAGAGGAAACAGACACTTAGCATCCATGGATAATTGACCTGACATGCACCTGATTATGTATGTTACTCTAAATTCTAAAAATAGGTTGTCCATGTTGGAAAGTGAAAAAGTAAGAGACAATGAAATGAACATTTAGAAATTGTCCTACCAGCTTATTCAGTTACTCTTCCAGTTGAGGACAACTAATTAGTCTCGCATTCTCATATTTGTCCTAACAGACAGATCATATAGGTTCGATTCAGAGAGGCAGCATGCACGCGTTGGCATTGCTGGCCAAATATCTGTGGCGCTTCATCTGTTGACCCTGATTCATTCATCTTCCATCACTAATTGTTGTTGGATCCGTTTCCAGGTATGGAGCTGCCTCCAATTCTTAACTTAATCTGTCTTTGTATTCTCTCTAACAATGTCTGAAAATGTCATGTTCTTTATCTGTTTCTCGCAAATGTAAAGGTCCGTTTGCTGACCTTTGTATGTTCCTTTTTTTCCCCCCTTCTTTTCTTCTTTTCTCACTTTTTCTGTTGACAGACATCTTATTTCTTCTGCGGTGGCTGGACACACGATAGACACGCTCCAGTCAGCCAAACAAGAAGGAAAAATTAATAGCAACTCCTCATTGAAGAAAGTAGTGTACCGGTACATGTATCAGCAACTATGGCTGAATTACATCCAGCACAAATTCAAGCTCAAACCACTCCGCGTCAATCTACTATCGACATTATGCATGCTGAAACTACTGTGGTATATCAAAATAGCTTAAAAAATGAATATTTATGCTCCAAATTATACTATATTCCTACTGTCATTATTTACTTATTGATCCTTCTATGTTCTGTACCATATAACCAGGGAACACCACCGCCGGCTCTGTACCTGACAGCACACCGAAGACATCTGAAATCACATTGTAAGGTTCCTTCCACTATGTGTATACACATATAAATAGGTAGTACATCTCAGGTTACTTGCTCTTGTCTACAACACAAAGTTTCTGGTCGCAAACGTGCTGAAGTGGACAACCACCCATACGAAAAAAATAGCCCAGCAAGAATTATTTCTATAAGTCAGTTCCTATAACATATGTCTCATCACAATTTCCCAAACTAATAAAAAAGTCTCAGATTTATGATTTACAATTTTACTCTGATCATTCAGTCAAACCCACTTGACAAATCACCGGTTACTTTAGAAGTTGTTGGTACAACAATTTCAAGCCTTCAGAGGCGGTTAGTACACGCACGGTATTACATACACAATACCAATTTTGTACACTATATATTCAGCCCCTGTTGCTTACATTGTTTATAATTACCTAGCAGAACTACAGCTGATACTTCAGCACCAAAAAGTCCCATATCAAATATAAGTGTTGGAGGCAAAGATAGTTTTGGGACTGATTTTCTATTACTTTGCCACACCCCAACTTGGGCTGGCTGCTTAGTACATAGAGGTAGGTTCCTTACAAGGGAAGTAAACTAAGCATATACTAAGATGCTAAAGCAAGATAAGGGTGCTTATGCAGCCACCCTACTAATAAGGATAACTACAAGACTTAAATAATGATTTTCTTTTCATAATCACTGCAGATGTCACATTACATACTGATTTTCTTTTCCAACATTTTATTAAATAATGCAACCTGTTAATGCAGGAACTAATAGCTGATGAAGATTTTGAGTCAAGTGATCACTCTCTAAATGACCAACACATCCCACCTTGTGCATCCTCATGCCAGAGGTCCAAAAGGTTTAACAAACTACTTTATTACTCACATCCTCAAAATTCATTACACCTTTGATATTTAACCGTATTGTTATCCTGCTTTAACCTGTTGTTAACAATGTTCAGGCTTAAGGGCGACAGATCAAATATTCAGAGAGACAGGGTCTCAAAAATCTGCTTCAGCAAAGACTAAAGAATAGGTAATCAGTATATTTCGCTATTGACTCATGTTTCAAGTGAGGTGTTAATCAACATAGTCCTCACGTTGAATCCTATATCACAGCTCTATGCGCATAAATATTATATACTTTCAGTTTTGATAAAAAAAACACAAATGTGACAAGTCTCAGCCAATATTGTCTGATAGAATTAAAAATAACTTTAATTTTCCACTTCTTACAGTACACAAAACAAAACTGTGTGTCTTGTGAACTGCCGCTACAATTTTACGCATTTTCTCACAATACCTCACACCCTTATGTGCCACAGCAATTTTGAATTCAATTAAATGCCACATAATATACCACATCATCTTTATCTCAAATTTCCCTATGCCACTACATAGATTAACACTGAATTCCTTCACCTTGTGAGTATAATTCCAAACGCTGCCAAATTAGGCCTTACTAGCTATTTGTTCAATCGTTTTATGTTCATATTATTCCAATTTATGGTTTACTAACTATATGTTTGCCTTTGTTTCCCACGCATGCTGGTTCAGTTTTAGGTGTTCAAGGATGGCAACTTTTGGGTGTTTGAAAAGGATGAGAGCTTTTGGGCGCGTGTTCTTTACATCAATCTTGAAATCCAAGACCTATATAAATCAAGCTACTGCAATCTTGCAGCTAATAGCCATGGACTGCAATACACCATGATGAGAGGAATACTAACTTTTGGATCCATGTAATGGACTTAAACCTATGTACGATGTACCTAGCTTATGTTGTGGAACAACCTTGTAACCAATATGTATGTGAACCATCTCAGTTATGGAACATATGCCTCTATGTTAAACATAATAACTGCCTTCTTATCCAACGTTTCTGTGCTGTCTGAACATCCACTTATCTAGACTAAAGTCTATGCTTAATTTATTTCATCTCTTTATATTCAACACTAATAGTTCTCAGTCGGCGCGCAGGTGCGCGCAGCCCCTACTAGTTCCTTTTACTAAAACTAACATGTACTACTAATGTCATGAAACGAATGTAATTCTCACTAGCTTCCTGGGAGTTAACCAAATCTATATAAAAAGGTTAATGATGTAACATATTTTTATAGATTAATTATGTAGCATATTTTATAGTAAACCTAATTGGAAAACATTGGTATTTTGAATAAATTTAGCCAAACTTGAAAAGGCTGAACTTGTCAAGATGTTGCAGGGCTCAAACTATTGGTTACATTGTTATAGAAGAGAAAAAGGAGCCCAAAAGTGTCTTGAGGTTTGAACTCTACTCAAACCTAGGGGATGAATAGCTTGTAGGCTACCAACTTATGGTATTCAGCAAAGAGGAATTAAGAAAAGCAAGCACATGAAAAGAAATTTTAAAGTTGCGAGGTTAAAAGGGAAGCATCTTTTTGGAGCAAGTAGCAGCGAAGCTACTCAGGTAATTCGTGAACCTAGAAAAGCTTACTTCCTAAATCCTATCTGTCGTCAGGCGTTGCTTTATTCGTCTCGATCAAGATGCTCACACCCACCCTAGTATACTAAAATCTATGATGTCACATTGGACACTAATCAACCTGAAAAAAAAGACGCTGGCTAGGAGGCCTATGTCCGCGCAGCCGAGCGGCGGATAAATTTATCACGTCCAGATAGAGATTATAGAGTATTTATATATGCCTATTGTGTTAGAAAAATGAACATGGTGACACATAACATTTATGTTGTGATAAACTAGCACATGTAAAGATTTTCCATGTACGAAAATCTAGTTGATGAGAAAGATCTTTCATTCAGTGCGTGCTGTCTTTCAAAGGCCGCGAAGCAAGCATATATATATGACAGCACATACGAGAGGCTCATCTACTCTAGTGCCTGACCTTTTTATAATGACAGCTGGAGATTAAAACAGACAGATACAATTGGTGCAACTTCAACTAACTACATGATCAAAAGAATATATATAGCTAAAAGCAACCGAGAGCCTATCTCTACCATGTCCATCTACAGGCATATCTCTCGCCTAACACTATTATAGACCTCCTGATCAAGGGATTGATCATGCATGATCACAGGATTCTGCCCAAAAGTTGCCATCTTAAAGCATTGTGGTTACAGTGTGCACTGCGTTACATGAACAGCTGGTCACATTCATTTAGGCGTGTAGAAGGAGCCAAAGCAAGCCGTGCAAGTACTCTTTCTTTCTCAAAAGGCCGTGAAACTAAAGTTGCAGCTAGGCAGGCAGCTGGGCTCACAACTTTCACTTTGCATTTTGGGATTAGTAGTGGCAGCTTATGGGAAGTTTTGTTCTTCTTTTGACTGGTCCTACCAAACTATTGTACGTACGTACATGATGATCGTTCTTAATGAATTCTTATTTTACTTGCATTGACCTAATTAATGCACATAGCTTGCTTGTTGCTGTGGGAAACATGTGCTACAATATAATGATGCAAGTTAAAGGTAATAAGAACAAGAACAATTTGCTGCATGCGACTAAATATACCGGCCCTATATGGTATGGAATAAGAGAGAGAGAGTTAAGTGAATGATGTTCTCTGTCTCTTTGAGGCAATAAGTTTGCTCAATACAATCTGTACTCTACTCTCTGAGGCAGGTAGTCTAAGCTGTGAAGGAAAGTCGTGCATATCTATTTATACTTGTACGCATCCCTAGCTTTGCACAAAAAGTCAATCGACAAGATCACAAACGAACAATATTTTTGGGTACAATAATTAGGGTACCAAAGTAACGTCTGCCAATGCAAATAATCAAGTCGCTACCGCCCAACTTGTACTGTCGATTAACCAATCAAGTCGCTACCGCCCAACTTGTACTGTCGATTAACCAAGCATTAGAGAGTGAATAGTGATCACCTCATTTGGAAAGCACAAGCAGAGAATAAATGCAAAACGTTTGCCTGGATTGTGCAAGATAAAATTCTTACGGCCCATAACCTTCAAAAGAGAGGGTGGCCACACCAGGAATACTATGTGCTGTGCAATGGTCCATTGGAAACCAGCCTGCACCTATGTTTGTGTTGCCCATTTGCTAAGGCGGTATGGGATCAAATCCTCTCTTGGAAAAATTTCACTCAGCTTCAACAACAGCCCCAATCAGACCCCATCCATATCAAAACGAGGTGGGAAGAGGCAGCAAGGAAAGTGCCCAAATCTGAGCGACGAAGACTAAGTGGGGTAGTAATCTACACCTTTTGGAACATTTGGAAGGAGAGAAATAGGAGAATTTTCGACAACGCAGCAGAAACGGTGTCTCAAGTGGCTGCAAGGATAAAGGAAGACATTGAGTAAAGGAAGAGGGCATTCGCTTACGTTTAGCATTTGTTTTCCCCTTCGGGAGTGTGTTTCCCTTTTATTCGGGCCTCGGGGTACATAAACTCTCTTCCTTAACTTAATTGAAAGGCAGACCTCGTGCCATTGCTTTCAAAAAGTGAATAGTGATCACCACAAGTAGCTAGACCAAATCTCTTGAGGACGATGAACGTACATCAATTAATCATAAAAAATGACCCTGAAATGACCGCACGTATTAGTGACTCTGAGATGCCAGCTTATCTCCATAAACTTTTGAATTGCTATCTGAGCGCAGCAGTCTAGCTACCTAGCTATATCCCCTTATCTCAATTACATGATGTCAGAAAAGATTTAAAATTTGCTCTACCGTACCTTAAACCCAGCACTAGCTTCAGGTGATCGATCGACGATCGTGTGAATATATCCAAGCCCAAATACTATTAATTTGCCTTCCATTATTACCATAATATATTCATGACATCTCCAATCCAATTACGCCATCAGCACTTCGATCGATCAATGTTCGTTCGCAAGAGCAAGCAAGTGATCAACTACCTTTTCAGGCCTTGCAGTGTTTTTCATTCATGAATATAGCTGGTGGATGAACGAAGTCCGAAGAAGCTTGAAAGAATCTATCTGCAGTCAGGTCACACGTACGGTGTGCTACATACGGCGCACCCAAGCCAAGCTCGACCGTCTGAAGAGTGGTCTAATCGTCGGTCGTCTCGTCCCGACGTGCACAGCACGTCGCCCGTTCGATAGGCTGATCGCTCCCGGCCGTCGGACGCCGCCACAGAAGTGATTCGGTGCATCCTGGCCGTCCGCTGCGTACACGCCCTCCGCTATAAATTGGGGAGGACCCGGCTGCCCTCGGAACATAAGCTCAAGCAGCAGCAGCAGTTTCCTAGTGAGCTTACTGCGGCGAGATAGTGCCTTGACAACTGTCGATCGAGAAGCTTGCGTCGACAGCCGTCAGCCAAGAAGGAGAAGAGGAAGCTTCGGGTGATCGATCGATCGCCGGAATGGGAGGCAGCCTGTCTTGCTTCGGGTCAGGAGCCGGTGGCAGGTACTACGCCGTCGCCGACGAGCCGGGGTACGAGCAGCCGCGGCGGTCGTCCAGGAAGGTGCGGCCGAGCGACGAGGACGGGCTGTGGTACGTGAGCGAGCGCGACGTCGACATGAAGGCGTCGGCGTACATCGCCAGGTTCCATGCCACGGTTCGATTTCGTCACTATAAGGGCAATGTAAGGAAGGATGTGTAAATCTGTTACTCCTAAATAAGGGCAATGTTGGATGAGCTTCTCCGGATGTATATATATGGATTATAAGTTGGTTTTCAAAGTGAAATGCTTAATTATCTAGTTTGTATTTTCTTTTTTGCGAATTGGATAGCAGATCGAGTTTCGTTCATTACAAACGAGACTGCTCACTCAGATCAGTCCCAGACTGAATAAAATGACACTTGACACTCTGAGACTCTCGCAACGCTAACTCTGGTCCCAACTTTGCCGAAGGAAATATAATGCTTCCCTAGTTTTGTGCTTTATTTTATTTTTTCATTTTTTTCTCCTAAATAAGAGGGATACTTATATACACAGTGATGACCTGTGAGTGTTATTACGATCTGAGAGAAACAAGGGATATGGCCTGAACAAGAATTATTAGCAATTTTATATGAAGAGCTGGACTGTTGATTTGTATACCAGGCTCTACCAATTCCTCCTGTATATTTTTTTGTCCTCATCAGGAATGCTAGCTTATAGCTACTTGCCTACTTGTAACTACGTACAACCAGTCTCTTCCAGTTTTAATTTGCAGATAGTACCTCTATAACTTGATCATTAAAACATAGATCGATCACAACATGACGTTTGTTTTTAACTGAACTAATTTTTAATTTGCCGATAGTATCATGTACAACTTTGATCATTGAAACAACATGATGTTTGTTTAACTGAACTACTAACGAAACTGATTCCATAATAGAAACTAAGGCCACCAATTATCAATAGTGAACAAAACAAAGCGGTTTCTTCCTCAGCTATCCACCAATTACACGCGAGATGAAAAACTAAAATAAGTTTGCTGTGAAACTAGAAATCAACTGTCTGTGCAAAACATATATTTCTATGAGTTGTTGAAATATTAGGCAATTTCCAGATTAAAACCATAATATAAAGCATGTGTAGCAAACTAGCATGACTCAAAATCATATCAGCATATAATCACTTTAGCTTAAAGTGAACTACAATTTGGAACGACACTAGATAGATTGGATAGATGAATCATGATGAACGGTAAGATTAGACCACAGGCTTACCTGCTGTTTGTAGATGACATCGTGATAGAAAGGTTCCCGAAGGCAAATCCTTGATGGAACGGGATGGAGAGACTACAACGGCAACGCTGTAGCAAGAAGAAGAAAAAAATACTATTTTACTACTTTAGGGATTTTCTCCAATTGAAACTCCCAATTGTAGTTTTATTGTGTGTATTTTCCCAAGAGGATTGGCACAAATATATAGGAAGGAAAACTCCCCACCTCCACATCAACTAGCAATATGGTACTAATTGATATTGCACCTCCCACCTCTACTCATGGGTTTAAATATTAAAGCCCATTAGAGAACACAATTATTGGGCCTTTGATATTTAATTAGAATTTCTTCATATAAATTTAAAAATTATTCATATAAATTCTAACATGAGTTTCAATCCAGTGGTGTATTCATCTTCCGGCCTTCCATCATACCCCAAGTTTTATTTAATTATGGATATACAGATACAGAGCTTTGAATATAATTAATACAAACAAGATCATTAGAGTAACTCTAACAGCCTGGCTAAATTTAATAGCCAAATTTCATTATTTAACCATTTTATAAAATAGAAACTTCTAAAAAAAAGAGGTACACAACAGTCTTGATGTTTTACAAATTTAGTAGCAAATGGCTATGGCTGACTATATATGGCCCTCGAGATTTCAAGGATAGCATGTTTGCTATTTTATAAAACCATATAACATATATATAGAGTTCAAACTTTTCTCTAAAAATCCATAAATAGACTACCCGAGAAGGATATCACATCTATTAGAGTTGCTCTTAGTTTAACATAGCGACCAAAAACAACATCTACATGACCAGTTTTAACTTATTTAATGAACATTTTTCATTTTATTCTTCCAAATGAGACTCGCAAAGATGTTTTGCTTCTCATTATTTCTTGAGATCCGTTGCTTTGGATCATTAATTTCCTTTCCTACCATTAAATTTGTATTTTCAATTAATTTCGCAAATTATTAATGCAACTTTTCTATTTCCGTGCATTAAAATATTTTGTCTATATCTGAATAGCTTCTGAAGAAAACAGACCAAAAGTGATCATTTCTCAAAAAGCTCAGATAATATATATAATATATCACATGACTAAACTGTTTTCTAGATACGATTGGCTTGATAATTCCACAAAATGAAAATTAAAATGCTTTTCCTTGACTGTTCTTTTCATAGTGATTTTGAAATTAATTTCCATGCTGCATTACAGAAAACAATTTCGCCCACAAATGGAGGCATTTTGCTTGTCGATAGTATGGTCTTTTCAATCAAGTGAACATATTCTACAGCTATATACCTCCACGCCGTTTTAAATTCTCGGCCACAAAATGGGCCATTGAAGAATTTATAAAATGTGAAGATAACTATTTTCTCCGACAAAAGTTTGATCAGGAACACATTTGTCCAGTGAACTTGTCCCCGTTTCATGCCTTGATGCATAGTGGTATCTCATAGCCCAGAACCGTGTTCCAGCCTAGCAATGTAACCTAACCACGTCCGGATGTCCCTGGCTCTCCGCCGATCACGGTGTCACGTTAGATGACCAATCAATCTTTGCATTAGTCACCTCTCGTGCACGCTGCCATGACATTTCCTCCATGCCGGCCATCACAATGCAAGTTGGCAATCAGATTCTGAATTCTGATGAGCACAAATTTTTCTGATGTGTAGTTTGACGTGTTGCCTAAGATTTATCTCATTCTGCATGCATATGTTCGGCTGCTATCCAAATCCATCACAACATATACAAATCAGACTTGACATATATTTTAATTAATTTCACTTAAACTGCCATTTTTTTACACCTGAATCAAACAAACATAATAATGTAACACGGTCGACAAGGATCACCAGCATCCAAACTCTTAAGAACATGTGATGCAGCTTTCCCGGCAAAAGGTTCGATCCAACTTAGAGGGATCACAAGAATTTGTCTCTGAGCTCTCATCCTTTCTTTCCGTTAACGTTCGAAATTCCCCGTCTAGCCATCATCACTTTAGGGGTATCAAGCTTCTCGAGGGGAAAGACTTTAGGGTATCAAATCCTGCCAGGGCAAATGTCCTCCTGATAGATAAGAACGAGCCAATGATTTGTGACAATTCATTGGACCTCTTGTTGGAAAATGATCCCCAAAAGATCGTCACTTTAGACCAATGGTGCCGAATCAACTGTCCTGGGTATCACTTTATACCACTAACATTCTCCAGTGCGGTGCAATTACAAATTACTGTGACTTTGACTGTCAATCCACAAATTTTGTGAACAAGACTGGTGAATCTGAATATGCCCAAGAGATGGTGGAGATGTCGTTCTGAGAAAGTAAAAAATTCTCAAGGCATATACTCAAAACACTTTCACTTTCAACTGTACAAATTGTGAGACATCTACAAGATCTCCTGTATACTAAAATGTAATATAAGCAGATACCATACATAATTCATGAACAGATCAAGATAAATTTGTGCAAAACAGTTATGAACTGTTGAATCCATTTTTTTATGTACTTCTGAAAAGCAGAAATATATTAAGCAGCTGTCTAGAGTTTGAAAGGGTCCGCAAAAAGAATATCACAATATAAGTCTCCATAATTTATATTTAAGAATGGACACTTTAAAAAAGTCTAAGCTTCAAACACTTATTTTGTGTTTTTCTATTGTGGAAGGAACAAAAGGTGATAGAGAATTAGGTCACCACTTTAGACAACATTGGATGGAGGAGAACCATCTTCAGACTGTGTTGTACAGCTAAGAGAGTTGCTACAAGAGCCTTTTCTGTACTTGCGGAGTACCAGTTTCCTTTGAAAAGTCCACAAGGTTTCTGGAGGATTAACCATTGTTAATGCTATAGTCTTGCTGGAACAATCCTTAAGGTTTTACTAACCTAGTTTTTCTGGTAGCTTCAAGTACGGTTTAACAATAGTATCAAAAAAAGTAAGATTTAACAAACCTTTTCACCTAATAAAGGTTTTGTTTTTTAATGATTATTTAAGCACCCTGAAGCTAATAAACTATCCTTCTTGATTTTGACATGAAAGACATTATCTTATTGCTTAGTGAACCAAACTTAAGAACCTAATTCTCACCTAGTTCAGATAGCCCCTCGGTGGCACAATCTTCACTCCAAATCTTCAACTAAATGCTGCCATATGGCAAGTGACAGGAACTTCACTGTTGGTTCTAAACAAGATTTTATCAGAACCAAGCCGCAAACCAAAGAATCTGAAGAAAGTAGAAGGAAAAGAAAAGGCGAGCTGTTCTGTGAGGCAACTATCAGAACTAGTAGGTTTTATCAGACCTGCGCAGTCACGCTCATCTGAAAAGAGTAATTCCATCAGCTTATTAGTGAAAAATTTTGGGGATAAAGCTTGCATTGGGTCAAGAAGAACCGCTTCCATATTGAAGCCACTCAAGAAATTTTGCTTTGAACCAGCACAAAAGCTGTGCTGAGCATCGATTCCCTGCTCGAAACAAGCTCAAGTACCATGTGCTCTTATCCTCTGAACACCTGGGTCTTATTGTCCATTATGCTTCTTAAACAGAATTCAGCATGTATGTACAACTGATAAGTGACCAACTTTTTTTTTTTTTTGCGAAGTGATAAGTGACCAACTTAGCATGAGCAGGTGCAGAACGTGGACATGCGAAGAAATGAGATTAAAAATCTACCTGTGTGCATCAAGTAATCTGCCAACATTATAAATAAATATACAACATACTGATGCTTCGAGCTTTCAGTGGCCCAATATTCCTTAGACTACCAGAACAGAGACTGATATAGCACATGAAAATAACTAACCAAGAACTGACCTGTCACAAGTGGACTTAGCAAGCAAAATATTGAGACTGACTCCTGACTACTACACTAGCTGGACACATTTGTGACCTGTCACAAGTCGCCTTCTTTGAGGTTGTTTTCGCTGCAAAACATTTTCAAGCCTGGTCCACTTAAGCAGCCATAGTTGAGGGCGTTTTTGAAGCATACAGGCCAAGATCTTGTGTTGCCCAATGATGTTTTCAGTGTGATTTGATTTCACTTGCTTCCGAAAAACCAACCGAAGACCAAAAGGACCCTTTCAAAGTCTGCATCATTAGCACAATTTGCATAAATACTTCAGATAGGGGTGTGACAACAACTTAGTGAAAAATAGAGTTTGCAAGTAGCAAAGTACAGTACCACTAATTTAATATGCTGAAGATTAGGAGCTGATGTAGAGCATGGACTTTTGGGTAGAGTTTTTGTTTTGTTGTAAAAACACATTTTTCTAGCTTGAAACAAGTCTAAGATGGTCGTGATTTTGTTGCCTTTTTCTGAAAACAATAATTCTTGTCTGAATTCAAGGGTTTCAATAAACTAGCTGTGCCAATTCGTTTTGGCTTAGATATAGAACTATGTATTTTAAGCATGTTTTTTATTTTTAGATTAGAATGAGGTAAATATATTGCAGTTGGTCCAAAACTCCAAACTATTAATTCAGGTCACAATAATCATTTATCCGAAGGTATCACACAAACATTTCCTGAATAAAGTATTCTAAAATCAGAATGAACTAAATTACTGTGTATCAATATGGCATGGGTTTTCAACGAGAAATTTAAATTTGCATGTTTATCAGCAAATTAAACTAAACACAGTTGCAGGAATCATAAGTGCTCACAAATAGGTGCGTGAGATTAAAAATCTACCAGTGTGCATCATGTAATCTGCCAACATTATCATAAGTAAATATAATGATGCTTCAAACTTTCAGTGGCCCAATATTCCTTAGACTACCAGAATTTGAGTTCAATATTCTCAGACTAATAGAGACTAACATCCACAAGAAAATAAGTAAATAACGAACCAAAAACTTACCTGTGCCAAGTGGACTTGGCAAGCAAAATATTGAGAGTAACTCCTAGCTTCCAACTAGCTGGACACAATTGTGACATGCCAGACAGTTGTTTTGATGACTGTGAAGGTGCATAAGTCGCCTTCTTTAAGGTTGTTTTCGCTGCAAAACCTTTTCAAGCCTTGTCCACTTAAGTAGCCATAGTTGATGGCATTTTTGAAGCATACAGACCAAGATCTTGTGTTGCCTGGCGATGTTTTCAGTGTGATTTCACATGCTTCCAAAAGACCAACCGAAGAGCAGAATGACCCTTTCAAAGTCTGCAATATTACCGCAATTTGCATAAATGCTTCAGATAGGGGCAGGGCAACTTTTGCTAATAACAATTTGCAAGTATCACTAATCGAATATGATGAAGAGTAGGAGTTATGATAAGCATGGACTTTCGGTAGTCTTTGTGTATTGTAGGAACAGATTTTCCTAGTTTGAACAAGTGTAAGATGGTAGTGGTAATGTTGCCTTTTCCAAAAACAATAATTGTATATTTCAAGTGTGTTTTACTGTTTTTCATTTTTATTTAGATTAGAATGAAGTAAATATCATGCGACGGTCCAAACTATTAATTCAGGATTAGGTCACTATAACCATTTATGTCAAGGTATTGCACAAACAATTTCCAGAATAAGGTATCCCACAAATAATCAGAATTAAACCAATGTGGCGTGGGTTTTAAAACGTAATTTGCAATTTGCATGTTTATCTTTCAAAACTGAGAAGATCCAGTTGCAAAATTCAAGGTGGAGCAAGGAGACTGATTTGCACTGGGTTTAATTTCTCATTTGTTGACAAGTATGTTTATCAACAAATTAAACTAAACAGAAATAGCAGGAATCGTAGTGCTCACAAATAGGCTAGTGAGATCAAAGCCAGTAATCCGCTTTGTGAGTGAATGACGTGGCACGGTGCAGACAAGTTTCTTCTGCGATACGGCCTTCTTCGCAGAAATTGGGGAAAGATTTGGTTTTTCGTGATATACATCCAGACGGGTACACTCATTCCTGGTCTTCTTTTTCTTCTTGATAGGTGAAACACCAATCTCTTTATCACCTGCGCAATCAATATAATGTCACATTATTTAAAGTGACAATCCATAACTAAAGCCATTCAGGACTTGTACACTGTGCTAACTCACCTTGTTTTGGCACGGTGCTTGCACCTATCACTATCAAGTCATCAGTCATGTCTGCAGCTGCTGCTCCATACTCCTTTGAGTACCCGTTCTGCAGGAACGCCTCAACTGTGAACACCATGTTATCTTCATACCGGAACTGAAGGATGTTGCCTTCAGACAGATCGTGAGAGGTTAGAAACTGCGCCCAGCCATCTCCAAGTAGCACTCCCGACTGACCGCGCTCCAGTTCAACATGCCAGAACTTGCCGAGAGGGCTGAAAACCATGGCCTTCTGCGTACTCGACCAGCTTCCAGTCAGGTGGTCTTGCACGAATTTGTCAGGAATTCTCTGGAAGAATGTTGCAAACAAAAGAAACAATGCCCAATGTGGCACAAATAGCTAAATTAGATTGGTAAATGTTGTTGCTTGTGCAGAAAGAGCAGGCATGTGCCATCAATGGCAATTTTCTAGGTTCCATTAGAACATTATAAAGTACACATGTGGTAGCATGCTAGTTGGTGTATGTGTTCAGTGAACAGAGAGGTGGGTGAGGGGTGAGAGCTTGGTCACCATCTTTTCCAGGTCTTCCGTGTGAAGCACTCTCATGAACCGGGGCCTGTTCTTGCCTGCTGTCACACCTGTGCAGTGCAGCCATGTGACAGAATCGTTCAAACAAAATCAGCACGAGTTTATTTGCCGATTCGAATATAACATGTCCGGTGATTGATGTTCACCTGCGTGAGGCGTGCAGAACCCCACGCCGCTCCAGCCTGAACACCACGCTCCAGCCGGCGCCGATCCCGTGCGCGGCCGCGAACTCAGCCCAGGCACCGCCGAGCTGCCACAACGACGAACCCCCGCCCGCACGGCGCAGCTCCGCGCGCCAGACCTTACCGAGCGGGCTCACCAGTAATACCACCACCGCCCTGCCATCCTCGCCGGCGAGCTGCGCCGCGAACTGCCCCGGACGCGCTGCATGGATCAGGCACACAGCAAGTTAGTAGCGGCAATGTATATCACTTACAGCGGGGCTTCGGGCGCGTTGGGGAGAATGAACGCGTGCCGTGCGCGCGGCACGCACGACGATGCGCGCGTGTGAAAGAAACGAGGAGTCACTTGGTGAAGGTGTAGCCGTGTTCATTTACCAGGTGATGGAGGGAGGACGGCGACAGCAGCGCCGCCGCGTACTTGCGCCGCGCGCGGCGGACGGAGGGCGACATGCTCGCTCCGACGGCTGGGGTGGACCTGGACCGTGGACGACAGACACGATGCGGCGTGAGTGCGCGCAGGCTGCAGGAAGAAAAGGAGACGGGCGGCGACGGTTGGAGTCCCCGAGGCCCCAAAACAATAGTTTTTTTTTTTAAAAAAAGAAAAATCGCAATACTGACGGAAGGAGTAATCTAATCTTTGCGAAATCATGTAAACATTGCAATTTCCTAATAAATAGTAGTTTTTTTGAAATAATCTTTTTGCCTAACCATGCCCTCTAGTATCATTTATCACATCTCTTTGTATAGGTTTCCATATACATATGGTTCGTATATGAGAAATCATTTCCTCTCTCTTCTTTAATTCCAATGTCACGTTACCATTTTGCTTAGTTAATATTCTAATTAGCAAAGATAGAAAATAAAGCATATTTTTACTCTCTTGGGTGTGACATTGTGGCGCTGGTCGGCAGTACTAGTAGTATTCATCATTTCTAGCATCAAAACTGTCATGGAGAGATCAAAGGTATCATAATAGAGTAGCATCATGCCGTTTGGTGCAAAAGGCATCGACACCAAAAGATCACAGCCGACTGTTGAGAATTTACAAAGATGGCTCCGGGAAAGTGGTATGCAATATTAAGAGTTTCACTGCAGGCTGTCTCGTCTTCCATCAGCCAAAGAACAAAGGGCAAACAATTAAGAAAATGTTTTTGACGGGACTCATGCTAAAACAGCCCAAACATTAACTGGCTATGCCAATGCGATGCAAAAAGCTCTTTTTAGCATGACAAGCAAAGCGCAGCAAAATGTCAAAACAGCAGAATGTACAAGTTCAGTGCTCAATAAGAAACTAATGCAGAAAGAACCAGTGGAATGTGAGCGACGTCGATGAACAGCAAACAAAATGTAGTAATTTTAGTCTTACTGAGATGGTGAGGGAGTCACACAGCAGCCACAACAGAAAAGAAAGTGAGCAAATTGGATCGCAACATGAGTATACGACACAGACCCTTCAAGGCTTTCCCAAGTATTAGCTAGTGTTTTACTCAGACTGAATCCAGTTAGTCTAAGCAATGGTGAAAATACAGATCAGTTTAGAGCTAAGATCAACCCTAGCATGTATCACAGACTATCCAAAGAAAAATCTGAACAAGCATTGTAGAGAATAACACGAACTCTCCACCTTAATGTACATTGCGCATTGCAGAACTGATCCGATGACTAATAAATACTAGGAACTTTGAAGGTTGCCTTGTTGTGACCATAACCTTTGCACCTGCTGCAGCACACTACCCCCTTTGATTGCAAGCGAGGATCAGTGGGCTTCTCTTTCCCGAGCTAAGATCAACATGTATCACAGACTAAAAAAAACACCAGCACTAACATTGCAGAGAATAACATGAACAACTCTCCACCCTAATGTACATTGCACAACTGATTTGATGAAATACTATGGGCTGATAGGAACTTTGCAGGTTGCCTTGTTGTGGCCATAACCCTTGCACCTGCTGCAGCGCACTGCCCTCTTGATTGCAATGCGAGGATCAGCAGGCTTCTCTTTTGGCCGGCCAACCCGACGGCGGGTTCGCAGTGGGCATGGGTATGTTGCTGGACTCTGAGCTGGGTCGATTAATGTAGGTGGCACAACAACATCAGGTATGGGATTTATTGACAAGGAATAGGTCAAGCGGTAGCATCCTGTTGTGAAGTACTTCACACAGTAGTCATATGCATATTGCCCAGTGCGATCCAATACAGCAATCGCATGCATGCATGGCAGCCCAGAAATATGCCACCTTTGGCAGGTGCATTCCCATGTGTCAAGGTTGACAACATTAACCGAGTCATCACAGACCTTAAATACGTTGCCATTTTCACCGTTTTCTGCTGGAAGGACATTGAGGGTGTGAGCTTTGTTCATCTCTTCCTGAAGCTTCTGATTGGCCGCCGGTGTTAATACCTCAGTCCATGCATTGGAAGACTCCCCTGCGTGTATACATCATCTCCATCAGCTTGCACCTTATCGTGTCAACCAATTGCACAACTGAAAGCTCATATCTCGTGGGAATCCACTCAGACACAGTGCCAAAAATATTACAAGAATACTGCCCATGACGTGATCCCTTAAAAAGCATCTGACCACTGCTCAGGTTTGATCTCCAAGAGCCAATCAGCAAGCTTGTCAGATTCACTTTTGACGAGCTCAATATACTGGTTGAACTCATCAGCTGTGCATGAATATATGGCCTTCTTAAGATGCTCAACCATGGAATCTTTTAGTTCCTCAGTCCATGCATCATCCAGTTGCGCCTTAAATTCTTCAATAAGAGACTCCACACAGTAGCCATGATGACTCTCTTGGAAAACCGAAGATACTACATCCCAAAGTCCATGTTCTCCATTAGATATGAATGTGATGGTTCGAGATGTTCCAAGTGAAGATTTTAGTTGCTCGAGAAACCAATGCCAATTTTCACGTGACTCATCATCCACAACACCAAAAGCAACTGGGAACACATCACCTTCACCATCAACTGATGCAGCAGCCAGTAGCTTCCAATGCTTATTCGGTTTTGCAGTTATCGCTTCAAGAAAAAAAGGAGTGGCCTGCACCCATGCTCAAAACCATGGAGCGAGGCATGGAATGCAACAAAGAAACGAAACTTTGAATCTTCCAAGGCCACTACAGTTGCCACACTTCCAGGGTTTGTCTCTACAATCCTTTCACAAAACCAAGGCAGCTGACTGCATGCCTCTTCATGTGTACTATAAAGTTCCTTCTGAGCAATTGATCTTCCACGCCAAGCCTGTGAATAGTTCAGGCATAGTCCATACTCTCGTTGAAGATCATTTGCAATATCTCTGGGCCTGTAGTTTGGACTATCACGCAACTTTTCTTTTATGACACTAGCAACCCATCGTTGCGAAGCCAACCGATTACTTTTGACTGTTTCTGATTCACAGGTGTGGCTTTCAGATATTTTCTTGATCATAAATTCTTTCTTTGCAGGGGACTTAGAAGCATGTATTCGCCATGGGCAACCTTCACCAGTGCATTCAGCAGTCACCCGAGATGAATCGTTCTTGATAAATCTGTAATGGAATCTATGTGCAATGGCATACTTATGTAAGGCATCACGGAAATCCTTAGGTCCTTCAAACACTTGGCCAACTCCAGTTATCACATTCTTCCAACTTGCACAAACCTTTTGTCTCTTAGAACCATCCTGAGTTGTTGGGGTAATGGCAAAGGCATCTGTGGGTGTGGGCGAGACAGCAACAATGCTCTTTGACCTGAAAAAATTGCCTCATGTCATTCTGCAATTTACTAATGCGACAACAAAAAATTAGGACAGTAGACAAGTACCTGTTGTCAGCTTTCTTCATGACATAAATGTATGTCGAATCTGACTCCGCATGGAATTCAACCATGCGTCGCAGGTCCTTGTCATTGGAAATAGAGATCAAAGTTTTATCATTCTTTGGAAGGAAATACTTGAATGCGAACTGGTCGACCTTCAGATTGTTCAGGGTGGATGATATCTCTTGCTTAAATGCGCTAAAAGTCCAGTCACTTTGGACATGCATAGCATGTGCCTCTCCACCAGAATATGACATGTGTCCATCTTCATCGGTGGTGAATTCTCCACCTATTTGAAGAACAGCTAATATCTGTCCCTTCCCCATAAGTGTCTCCTTCCTGCAAAGAGACAACAAGTTCAAGAATTAGGCTACTAACTGATTTCTCTTAGACACTCCATGTGTGTCTATTAAACAATTCTAAAGAGGTAACAAACATTTCCAATGATTAAATGCCATGTTTTCGCAAATAGTTGGAGAAATAGAGGATTTAATGCGCAAACAGAAGGTACTGCTCCTATGGAAATGGCTAGATGCCTAGGGCGTAATTGGTTTCCCGCATGGAGTCAGACAAGGCTGGCTGGATGCAGCATGCAGAAGGTAGATGTTTGGTTGGCCGGACGTCCACGTGTGCCAGACTTTGTGGGTGCAAAATGGCCCGGGAAATGAAATCTGATTTGTTTCTGGCGAGCCTAGCTCATGCAGTGCACGTCACACGTCCACTGCTCTCTTGGCGCATGCAGGGAGCGAGTACGGATAGACAAACCAATCAAGTTCTACGATGAGATGGTATCGATAGTAACGTACGCCAAACAAGGTGCTCCTACATGCAGACCCACCAATCAAGTTATGCAATGAGATGGTTGGATGGTAATGTAAGCCAAGCAAGGTGCTCCAACATGCAAAGACCCGCCAATCAAGTTCTGCGATGAGATGGTAACGTAAGCCAAACAAGGCGCTCCTACATGCAGAGGTCCGCCAGAACCTAGCTGCTAAATGCCAGCATTATTACCTGAAAACCAGAACCAATTACAATCTAGTGAGCAGAATGAATGGGAAAACTAGTAATTGGTTGCCTCTTCCAGAAGAAAACTTGAAATTAACTGGTGTGGGAATAATAGCATATTTTGATTCATATGCATTTTAAACATATTCCAGGATGATGAAATACTAAACATATTCCAGGATGATATGCGAAAAAACTCATACAACGTCCATGTAAAGAATTGAAATTGCTGCTCCTTTACGGAGGTGCTCAGTGTACCATGATACATTACTTTGAGAAAGCAAGCAGCAGATAAGCGAGCACAGAAAAACCTAATACTTCGTTCTGGTTTTCAGTAGAGTACGGATTTGTGTGGCCTAATCGGATTAATCTTGCCTCTGCCATAAGAAAACATGAAATTAACTGGTGTGGGGATAATAGCATATTTTGATTCATGTGCATTTTAAACATATTCCAGGATGATATACTAAAGAACTCATACAACGTCCATGTGAAGAATTGAAATTGCTGCTCCTTTACTCAATCACGGAGAGGAGGTGCTCAGTGTACCATGATACATTACTTTGAGAAAGCAAGCAGCATATAAGCGAGCACAGAAAAACCTAATACTCCGTTCTGGTTTTCAGTAGAGTACGGATCCGTGTGGCCTACTCGGATTAATCTCTACCTAATCTATACCTAATACTAAAAATTTCAGGCGTCTAGCCTTAACCACCCATTTCGCCTCAGCCACGGTCGAGAAGCCCGACAAGGAAATTGGAAATCCACATGGACCAAATCGAAACAACATGGACAAGTAGACCGAATCGAATAGGAACATACTGAGTCAAAAATCAAGGAAGCAGGCGGTGGGTACAAATCAAATATGTGCGAAGATAGATTACAAACCCTAGGTTCCCTAACAGATGAGCACGCGAAGACGTCAAGTTTGGCCAGCTGCTTGACCGCCGCGGCGAGGGGCAAGGCGGCCAGCGTGGATGCCGGCACCGGAGGAGCAGAGGAGGCTCGGCACGGGGAACGGGGAGGCCGGCGCTGGGAGGGGTGGTGGCGTCGGAGGGACGAGTGAGGCCGGCGGCGGCGATGCCGAGCCCCTAGAAGGGAGAGGGGATTTTACATATATACCATTATAACGGATGCGTATCACCCTTGTAATGCGTCTTACGAATATATCAATGCTTACATATTTACCACTTTTTGCTACGTGGCATGCCATGTCAGCACGTGAGTCTCAAACCCAGTCAGAGGGACACGACAAATGTCCACCCTGCCCCTGCCTTTTCTTTCTGCTCACTCGCTCGGCCGCTGCATCACCTCACACCCGCTGTCCCACCTGACCGAGCTCCGCGCGCTCGACCTCCGACTGTCAGCCGCTCCCTTTAACTCTGCTGGCTAGCACCAATGGTCGGCCGCTCCCCATGCTCCTCCAATGGCAGCAAGCAAGCAGCAGCGGCGTCCTTCCTCTGTCTCACGAGCGGCGGCGGCGGCCAGGCAAAGGATGGACCAATACACAAATGCAGGGAGGCAAGCTAGCTAGCTTGTTGCAAGCTAGCAAGCGTGCGGCAGCCTTGCCCACTTGGGCCATGTACGCGCGGCAGCAAACGCACTAGTACACAATTGCAACATGGCAGCTTGGCAAGCGGCGCACGCGGCAGCCCATGCGTTGCAACGCTGCAGCAAACAACCAGGCACCTGGGCCAAACCGGCAACCAGCAGCAGCGCAGTGCTTCCAGCCCGCCAGAAGCAGCCCGGCCAGCTGAGCAGCACGAGGCGGGTGGAGCACGCGGAACAGCAGCAGCACGCCGTCCGGGAGCCCTCCACGCTGTCAGGGAACCAGCAGCAGCATTGCATGGACGAGCGTGGTCTGTCTCCCATCCTGGGCTGGAGGTTGAAGATGAACATGACGAGTCGGTCCCACATGTAAGTGGATAAAGGGGGAGAGAGAGGAGCAGGCCAACCGAGCGAGCGAGCAGAAGAAAGAAAAGGCAGGGGCAGAGAGGACATTTCGCGTGTGCCTGCTGACTGTGTGTGTGCATCTCATGCTGACATGGCACGCCACGTAGGAAAAAGTGGTAAATATGTAAGAGATTCAACTTAAGGCTGATATATTTGTAAGACGCATTATAAGAGTGATATTCCAGTAAGACGCATCCGTTAGAATGGTATATATGTAAAATCCTCGAAGGGAGAAGCGATGTGGGAATATGGATGGGACTGGGATTCATTTACTCAATCGCCTACATACCCACCGTCCAACTCCGATCCAAGCGTTCGTAGCGTCTCCATGCTAAAAAACCCTATAAACTTTCGTCCATTATCTAAAAAAACCCTATAAACTTTTCAAAACCGGTTAAATTACGGCTAAAACAGTTTTGAAAAATCATAATAAAGTATAAAAAATCATAAAATAGAAAATCCAATTGTATTAGACTCTAGATGAGTAGAACTATACAATGAACATATTATATGCTTTAGTACACTTTTTTTACAACTATGAAAAAAAGCATAGATCTAAAGCTATAACAAAAAAAAAAATGAACTAAAGCATATTATATTATATGTTCATTGTGTAGATCTACTCATTTGGAGTCCAACACAATTGGATTTTTATTTTATGATTTTTATATGATTTACTATGATTTTTGAAAACTGCTTTAGAGGATAATTCGGGTCGAGTTTTGGAAAGTTCATGAGCGATATAGACCTTTTTTATAGGTTAGTGGTTATGTAGCCCACCTCCCATAGATGAAGGTGTGATATAGACTTTTTCCTATTATTTAAGAACACAGTCCCATCTCCCAATGTTACACCGACCTATGAACCCACTAATCTATACCTATTAATAAAATATATATTTATATTTATATCCATATTTATATCTATATCTCTATCTATTAATCTTTATCTTTACTACTACATAAAAAGGACGAAAAGGAAGACTACCTAATGATGTGATAATTTTTGGTTTGTCCGCCGCCCCTCATCTCATGCGACCCCCTCCCCCTCCGCTCGTAATCCTCCTCCCCCATGCCATGCCCCTACCCCGTTATGGTAACAGTATGTCCACTTCCCCTCGCTCCTCCCAAATCCCGCGCCCTTCCCCTCGCTCCTCCCAAATCCCGCGCCCTTCCCCAAAAATCGAATCGCGCCCGTCTCGCCTCGCGGACGAGTACGACGACACCCGGTCTCGCTCGCCGCCGAAGCGCGCCTACATCGCCATCGCCGAACGCCCACCGCCGGGCACCCCACCGCCGCGCGCCCGCCGCGGGCGTGCTTGCAGCGGCGATCACCGGCGAATGCTCAGAACGGCGCCCGCGGCGACGGGGGACGCCGCGCCCGCAGCACCAGACGCGACAGGCGGGGACGGCGCCGCTGGCGGGTGCACGGACAACTACGGCGCGGGGCGAGCGTCACCGATGAACGCCGCCAACGGGCGCCGCCGCGGCGGCGGGACGGCGCCCGCGCGCGACACCCGACGCGACAGCGGGGACGAGCGCCGCGGCGGGTGCACGGACAACTATGGCGGCAGGGACGGCGGCGAGGGACGACTACATGGGCTTCAACAAGGTACCATCGTCGTAGCCCTACCCCTCTGCACCATCATCTCCGCCTCCGGCACCGCGCCACACGCCACGCTCCTGTCGTCCACGGCGTGGTCATGGCCAACCTTGTCCTGGCTACGTCTTGCCATGTTGATATTTTTTTGCCTAATGATGAATATTCATTTGAAGTTCTCCATTACTGAAGATAATTTAGGCAGAGGCTTGCTCCTCTCAGGCCAATTACAGGCCAAATCCAAATCAGTGAGGGACTGTGGGTTTTGTATTTGTGTTGCAGAGTAGCAACAAATTCTAGCAAGTTCAGGTTCTGTTCAGATTTCTCGGTTTTTGAAAGTTCGATCCTCATTCTTTCAGGATTGTTGAAACAGTCTATCTCTGGCTTTGGTGCTGCTACTGCTGCTTCTAATCAGGTCGGCAGGATGGAAAGGGGGCAGTGGACCTCGCAAGGCCAGGGGATGCAGCTCTAGCTCCTCTATGTGACTGCCGGTAACAACTTGTTTTATAAACTATAAGATTTTTTTTTCTGGCCATGATCATTACTTCAGTTAGAGAGTATCCACCACATTTTTCCTGCATTTTGATTCTGGCCTCTATGATTTTGTCTTTATGACATATGGTTTAGGCTAAAATTTTGAGATAATATAAAAATATATGCAAATAATTCAGCTATGGAAGCTATCACACATAGGATGGAAGTTCTCTGCTTGTTAATCAGAGGTTCCTATGTTGCTTAAAACATAAATTAAGCATCTACGGTAAAATATATGCATGTGCAGAGAAATCTGAAGTTTGTATTGATATGAGTTTAGATAGATATATTGGGGACCCGATTTATTGTTCAAAATGCAGATGCCATGTCTGTGAACTGATTTGAGGCCTTGCGCCACCTGCTTTACGCCAGCTTTAGTTTACTACTCTGTTCAAACTTATTTTTCCATTATTTTCGTGAAGCTCTGCCCTTTGTGTCAATGGACATTCATTCTTTGATATCTGCAACATGGGATATACTAGATGTTACAGACGTTCAGTCTTTGGGTTGAAAGCCTTTCATCATCAGTAATAGCTTAAGCTCAAGTCTGAACACCTTAGTTTTTTTTTTTTTTATCTCAACACCTCGGTTTTATGATAGAATAGTAAATATTATTGATGATTTAGCCAAAAAACAACTCCCTGGCAATTTGAATCCCATGCTGATTGATAAACACGCCCTAGCTACCAAATTATATGCCTGTGTCCTGTTCAATTCCTTGAGAATTTTAAAACCCGAAAAGTAACCTATATTGAAGGAATAAAAACAACCCCTTTTGTATTTTAAATTTGTGGGAAGAGTGAGAACTGCAGTGTCTTTAGTTCACTACCATTGTCAGATAAATCAAAATTCCTAATAGAAGTATATTTTCAGTGACTATTTTACAAGAACAGAATGCTCTGCACTATTGTATTGACATTGCTTCTCAAAGTTCTAATTAGCACCAACTGGCCTTGAGCTCCTATTTATTTGTGATCCTACCAAATATCATGTGGTCAAGTACTTACTGTCTTTCAAAGCACATGGGATTAACAATGAGGTGGATGCCCTCATGAGTAGTTGCTTATATTTGTAAGGATGAAAGTAGTTTTTAATCATAAGGTGCTCAATTTATATTTTCTAATTGATATGGAAAAATGTGTTATAAACTGATATGAGTCTTAGTTTGTAAACTAATACGTTCAAATACTTCTGCATTGTTTACAAACTGACAGTAATCTAATGACTGCAACTTCCATGTACCAGGAAACAATTCTGCGTGCACACCACCTCCAATTAAAGCTATTTTGAATTGTTTGCACAAGGTAGTTAAGTGTCTCAGACTTGTTCTTCACTGCACTATAAAGAACTAAAGGATGGAATCCAAAGGTGAAAGATATGGATTTCGCTTTTTTACATTATGTAGTACCTCTTTGCATGATAAAACTATAGCAGTCCGACAATTGCAAAACTGAATGCAGGTGCTACTTGTTTGCAAGAAAAACTGAAAACAGATGCTATTCCTATCTCTATTTTCTCCATAGTACAATTGTAAAGAGATCCTACTGTTCCACTTAATTATCTTTGATTCCTGAGCCCTCTTTTACCTATATAGAATTTTTAGTGCACTGCATATCCACAAAAAAAATCTTGTGGAAATAACCTGTGGACTGCATTGGTATATTCATATGTAGTGACTTTCGTCAGTTAAGGTTGTAGTTAGCAAGACACGTGAGTGGAGCGGAGCCGAGCGGCGCATGCGAACCGCGCACCACGCAAAAACTGCATCGCGAGACCAACCATCTGATGGGGAGCTTGGACACGTGGCTTCCATCTACAGGAGGGGTGCACCCGGGCGCCAGTGAGCCCTGGCCTCACCCAAGTTTTTTCCCAAGTCTGAGTCCTACACTGCATGTCTGTAGCTTGCATGTCATGCTAATTTAATAGAGACCTAAGAACTTGCATATTGACACATATGACAGTGCCAGCAGTATTCCTCGAGAGATACTTGAGGAGAATAGAGTCGAGCTGGACCCCAAAGATGAGTTATTGTGCGACTCACTCAACATCGAGCAGAGGTCTACCTACGATGAGATAATGGCCGCTGTCCACAGCCAAAAGGGCGGGATGTTCTTTGTGGATGGACCTGGCGGTACAGGAAAGTCCTTGTATAGGGCACTTATCGGGAAACTACGTAGCCAAGGCAAGATTGTCGTGGCTACAGTCACATTTGGAGTCACAGCATCCATATTGCCAGGTGGGAGGACGAGACATTCGCGCTTCATGTTACCTCTCAATGCTAAAGATGGCGATGGATGCAAATTCACAAAACAGGATGGTACGTCCAAGTTACTACGACAAGCAGCTCTCATAATACAGGACGAGGCATCTATGACAAGGAGGCAAAACGTGGAAGCACTAGACAAGAGCCTACGAGATACAATGAGCCGGCCAAACCTTCGTTTGGTGGGAAGACGGTTGTCTTTGGCGGGGATTTCAGGCGAGGTCCTCCTGTTGTGCGAAAGGATCCAGGGGCTCAAATAGTCGGAGCTTCTCTCACGAAGCTCTCATCTTTGGGAATCCATGCGCCACCTAAAGCTCGTCCCGCAACATGAGGGCTCAAAGTGACCGAGTGGTTTGCGCATTATCATTTGCGCATCGGTAATGGAACGGAAGAGGTTTACGGTGATGACGATATGTACGGATTCCAGAAGAGATCTGTGTCCCGTACTCTGGCGATGCTGAGAAGGATCTTCGCTCATTGATCGACATCATCTTTCCAGACCTAAACGCAAACATGGCGAATAAAGACTACATCACCACCAGAGCAATTTTATCTACACGTAACGATTGGGTGGACATGATCAATATGAAAATGATTGATATGTTCCAGGGTGGCGAGATGGTGTATCACAGTTTTGACTCTGCCGTCGATGATCCACATAACTACTATCCAGTAGAGTTCCTTAACAGTCTCAACCCCAGCGGCTTGCCTCCACACGTCTTGAAGCTCAAGCTCGGGTGTCCTGTCATCTTGCTTCGGAATATTGACCCTGCCAATGGGCTATGCAACGGTACAAAGGTCGTTGGTACGGGGTTCTCAAGAAATACAATCGACGCGGAAATCGTGGTTTGGGCAAAGATCTTTGGGAAGCGGGTATTCCTTCCTCGAATACCCCTGTGCCCGTCTGATGAGATGTTCCGTTCGAGTTTAAGAGGAAGCAGTTCCCTATCAGGCTGAGCTTCGCCATGACGATCAACAAGTCACAGGGCCAAACGATCCCGAACGTGGGTGTGTATCTGCCCGCACCGGTGTTCTCTCACGGTCAGTTGTATGTGGCGATGTCTAGAGCCACGTCAAGAGCGAATATCAAGATCCTCGCACTCCGCCTGATGCGCAGTACGGGGAGGAGGAGGCCAAAAGTTGGAGAAGAAAAATATTAGAAAGAATAGCGTCGGGAAAAATAAAAAGAATGCATCAAGTAAAAAAGGTAAGGATAAAAAGATGCCAGAAGTTGATAGAATTTTCACGAAGAATATTGTATGGAAGGAGGTTCTAACACAATAAGCAAGGTAATTGAAGATTAGTAACACATACAATGTATTTGTATTTCATTCTATATTGTGAAATATTATTTAACTAACGCCAATATTCGTTGATATTCCTAGGTACTTCTAAATGGTCTATCAGACACTACGTGGAGACGTTATATATATAATACATGAATGTAAAATCATATGTACATGTTATATTTTCAACGCTTGATGCATGGTGTATCAGTCTGTTTATCGGCTACTTCTACATGGCGTATATCCTGACGCTTGTGCATGGTGCATATCTATTTGCTTGGTTTTGTTTTTAAGAACATAAGACAATCATAAGATTTCCGTTTAATAATCACGTGGAAGAAAAAATGTTACTTTAATATTATTGTTTATTTTCATAGTATTGTTATCGTATCGTGCGATCCATGATTTTATATAAAATTTAAATTATCCCGTAAAGAACGTGCGGGCATTTAACCAGAAAAAGAAAAAAAAAATTCAGACATCCACCCAATTCTAATCTGGCCTAACTACCGGTCCACTCGCTGGCCCACTCGCCAGTCCAACTACCAGACCAAAACCAACCTACGCTCGGGTCCGGCCCAATCGCAGGATGCTCCTCGCGTCCAGCCCACTTCAGTTGAACCCAGCTACACAGCTCTCGACCCATCCAGCCCAGTCACCCCGGAGAGAGAGAGAGCCTGTCTGCCACTCACGGCGTCATGCTTCCGCTCCGCCGTTGCAGCCTGCGCGCTTGCCGCAACCCTTCGCTGTGCGTACGCCGCGCCCACCGCTCCACGGCCGACAGTCCGTCCATCCGCCAGCGCAGGCGACGCCTCTCGACTAGCCACCTCCTGGGCATCGTGATGGGTATCGGGCTACCAGCGCTCCGACCTCGTGTCCATGCCCACGTAAGTCGCTTCTTCAGATGAGATGACGCCGTATTTTCAAATGCCTCCGATTCCCTTCATCTTCTATCACTGTGAAGCTCAAGTTTCCTTTACTCTTGGTTGCCTCTGCCCTTAAAAATGCTCGATAAAATGCCCCAAGGGCCCTGTTTTCTGGTTTTGCATTCGTACCCTGCCTAAGTCACCGTGAAGCTCCCTCTCAACGTTTCCTTTACTCTGGGTTGCCTTTGCCATTAAAAATGCTCGATAAAATGCCCCAAGGCCCTGTTTCTTGGTTTTGCATTCGTACGCTGCCTAAGTCATTGCCCTATCATATTGTCCCGTAGTGTATCGGCATGGTGCCTTCCAGCCATTAGCTTAACATACTATAATCCCATTGGATACATTTCTTCCGTTTGGCACAATATCCTGTTAGTGTTATCCACTGCAGTTTGATTATACATGGTTCCAATAACTCTACCTATGTGTGCCCCTACGCAACTCATTTTGGTACACTTTTTTTATATATAATTTTGTTCAAGTATCACTCAACTTATCAACCTAATGCAACGAAATCGTACTACTATATATAGAGATTATGTTTCAATGACAGTCGCCTAATATAAATATATATACACCACCTTTGCTACTTAAATTTGCTGCATATATGTCGTGTGTTGTTAGATCCAAACCCTGCGCGGGGTTCCCGCTAGTTGGATTGACTGTTATCAGCTCCCCAAGCTCTTTTCAGAGGTGCAAATCCTTAGGTCTCGCGAAAAGAAAGGCCGAAGCGAAACACCGCCGCCGCCGCCGCCGCCGAGTGCGGCCCCGCTCCCTCGCCTCCGGCCTCGCTGCCGGTGGTGACGAGGAGCGGGGGTCCGTCTCTTCAACAGCCTGTCTTCGTAGGGTCTTGGTCGTGTCCTAGGTCTAGGGTTTGCTCGCCGCCGATGTTCGACGGTGGAGTTAGGTTTTGCCGGAGGAGCGTGGCTCCTCTGCGGTTTGCTTTTCCGGGCGGCGCCGGCGATGCAGAAGCGACGGCGACGCAGCGGAATAAATTCTCCCAGCTTCTTCCGTTCTCCGATGGCGATCTTCTCGGCATCAACGGAGAGGCTGGGGAGACCTGTCCAGGAGTCGAGGGCCGGCACATCGTCATCTTCTTTAGGTGATGATGTTGTTGACCCTGTTAATCTTGAGGAAGATGATCTATGGTGAAAATCCGAGCTTTGCTCGGGTTATCGGCGGTGGAATCAAAGGATGCGTCGTGGGTACGGGAGTTGGCCGATGCGCCTGGGAGGCAGTGTACTCGGCTGATTCGCCTCGGTAAGCCCTCCTTTGCGGCCTCCACCTTGTGGAGTTTGGCTCTGGTCCCGACGACGACTGGGAAGCGGCTTTGGTGGCGGTGACGAACGAATCTCCGAAGGCTTCGAGGAAGATGAACAGAAGTTTTGGACTTCTTTGTAATTTTCCTTTTCTTGAGATTTCTGTTTGTAAAATGGTCGGTGTAATGCACCATGATTAATACATTTTCCTTCTAAAAAAATCTATTTTCAGAGGTTTGAAAATTCAGACAGCAGATCAATAAGGAATTTTTCATGGAGATCATAATCATGTGTTGGAGCATCTGGTCAATAAATGATTTCATCTTCAGTAATTGCTTGCAGCCTACAGAGTTTGGAAATCTTCAAAATGGTCTTTGGCCATCTTTTGTGGAGGGCCTAAAGAAAGTACTTCTCAGCTAGTGAATTATGGCTAGAGATCTCTGTGTAATCTTTTCTATTTTCTTTCTATCTTTCTTTGTTTCTTAATTCTCTTCTGTCTCGCTGCTCTTCTCCTTTTCCCTGAACTCTGTACCTTTTGCGGTTTATTTGGTTTAAATAAATTTTCAGTAGGGACTCTTCTACCCCTCTTGTTCTTAAAAGAACATAGTAATACAATGAACAAATCCCATGCATCATCCTGGGTGCCCGCTAGATCTCACACAGCTAGGCGCAGCATCAGGCTACGATCGATGTTGCCATTGTCAGTTGCCACTCACTCTTTCAGCCTCCTTTTCGCCGAGAGCTACAAGTAGGGGTGGTAATGGATCATGGCCCTACCTCCTTCGCAACAAAGAGGCAGTGAGGGAGAACCGGCCGCCCTGCGCATGCAGGAACATATTGCAGTTGTGTGTCCACATACATGCTTCATGCTTGGTGTGTATTCGTTGGTGGAATATGTGTGTGGATATGGATTTCCCTAGTAATAATAAAGGCACGCAGCCGATTGAGCTTGATCTTGGCCATTCCTTTGGGTTGTTTGACATTCTTCATGCATTTGGTTTATTGTTAGTAGTACGTGTATACTACTAATTGACAACTTAATTTATGGTGAATAGTTGGATCAATTGGTTGCACTTGATATTTTTTTTAAGCAAACACCACAATCTGCCAAGGGTGGTAATATATTATTGGTTTCCCATCGAGGGGGCAAGTTGAGAGAGAGATATGAAGTCGATCAGAAGGATGTCTTGTGTAGGAGAAAACGTACCTACATTGTTGGCCTGATGATTATGGGCGCCCTACAAACTTCTCTCTCGACTTAAACAAGCTGAAGCGTGACGAACTTGATTCTACGAATTTTTTCTCCCAAACAACAAACAAAAAAAAATCGAAAAAGATGCACTCTGCAAATAGGAATGTTCACTGCACTCGGAGCATCGTGAGTTGCCCTTTCGACCCGCAAAGAGTTTCTTGATGTGGGATATTGCAGAGAATAATGATCTAGCCAACAAACAATTAATTAATCTAATCCACCCGCTCGGAAGACGGATCGAACTTGACGAGCAAACATTCGTTACGACGCTTTGGGGGTCGAACTCGGGGCATCGAGCATATCCGGATGTGATGATGCTTAGCTTACTTCAAGGATTATTAACTTGCGTTCATTCGCTCAACAAGTAAATTATATTATAATAACCATTTCGGGTTAACTTTAACAAAGCCAGTAGTAGCTTTTACGATGGGCCATGCATGCATCACCACCACCGGCGGAAACGGGAAACCGCGCCGCCGCGCCACCAATCCTAGCTCTCTTCGTGTGTGTGAACGGAATGGCGTGGCCGGATCGGATCGGATTTGTTTCCACTTGTGACCAGCTTAGCTGGGCAATGCACGCGTTGGTAAAATCTCACTACCACTACGGGTCTACGGTTTTGGTGCGTGCGCGCGAGCGACGCATATTTACATATGACATGACACACAGTCATACATCATGCATGCCACCAACTAACCGAGGTCAGGCCTTCCACAACATGGAAGTAGAGCTTGCAAAAAAAAAAATGGGACCCATAGCCAAAACTAGGAATAGTCCTCGTGTTGCAATGTGGAGAGTTGTTGGCATCACTGGTGGCTGGGCATTTTTATTTATCGAGGCACACACTTTTACCCCATAAAAAAATAACTAAATGTGGCAGACAGCTTAATAGGCCCACCGCGGAAAAGGGAGAGACCCAATAGGCCCGGTTCAGCTCACCACCCAGGTGCTAGTATATATAACTAAGATGAAACCCTAAGCCCCCAAATTCCCTTCCTCCCTTATCGGTCAAACCCTCTCTCTACCCTCCCACTCTCAGATCCCCCAACTCTATCGTGTCTCGCAATCCTCTCCTCTCTCGCACCGAGGCCGCGATGGCACGACTCCTCCCTCTCCCTCTCATCTCCTCTCTATCCCTGTCCACTCTTCAGTCTCCCTCCTAACGGCTTGGTCGCAGCGGACCCGACTGGTCGCGAGCGGTTGAAGGAGGATGCCCTGGCGGTGTGCACTAGTAACGAATTGATTTTGCGTGACACCCAAAAATATTAACCGTGGCGGGCACATTTTTTGCCCGTCACGGTTAATGCGGCCGCCACATGCAGGTTTATTTTACGTGGCAGACATTTATTGCCCGCCACGGAAAATAGATTTTCCGTGGCGGGCACGTTAAAAAAAACGCCCGCCCGCGAAAAATAACCATTAACCGTGGCGGGCATCCTAATGTGCCCGCCACGGTAAATCGATTTTCCGTGGCGGGCAATATTAAAAGCCCGCCACCATAAATCAAGGCCCAGTGGGCAGCCCATTCGGCCCGATAACACCCTCACATATAAATACAGGACTTAGGGTTTGAGGGACTCAAACCTCACTCCATCACCTCTCTCTCACACACTTAGAATCCCCACGCCGCACCCAACCCCCATCCCGCCCCCATCTCGCCGCCCCTCGTCCTCCCGGGTGGCCCATCCCGCGTCGCCCCTCATCCTCCCGGCGAAGCACCCATCCCGCGTCGCCCCTCGTCCTCTCGCCGGCGCCCCTCGTCATCCCGGCGGCTCCAACGACGACCCTTCCCTACGACGGCGGATCCGGGGCGGCGGGCATCGAGCACGCCAGCGGATCCGACGGATTGAGGCGCGGCTCCGCCAACAACAACGCCCTCCATCCCTCCCGCAACGACGGCATCGACGCGGATCCGGCGGATCGACGCTGATCCGCGCGGCGCAACGGCGGCATCGACGTGGATTCGGCGGCGCAACGACGGAAGCGGACCCGCGACCGGCCCGGCGGATCGAGGTCGGCGGTGACCCTCGGCCCTCACCAGGCGGTGGACGCCGACCACTCACCAGCGCCGCCTCCTCCCACCGGCGGTGGCAAATCCGGCGAGGGGCGGCTGATCCGGCCGCGGCGGGCGCTCCAACCTGGGCGGGCTCGGCGGGCCCGTGGGCGGGCTCGGGCGGGCTGTTCAGGTTTTTTATTTTTTTTTTTTGACCGTGACGGGCATTGTAATACGCCCGCCACGGTTAACCCCATTAACCGTGGCGGGCGGTCTACCCGCCCGGGAAATCCAACGATTTACCGTTGCCTTTCATTGGTGACAGCCCTTATGCCCGCCACGCAAAACGAAAAATCGACCGCCACGCAAAAGCATTTATGTACCGGTGGTGGGCGCCGCCAAGATGCTCCGGCGCCTTCCTTTGTCCCTCTTCCACACGCCCGGTGGTGTCTCCCGGTGTGGCGCGGAGCGGTGAGTGTGGGCCCGTTCCCTAGTGGCACGCTGGGGTGGTGGAGTGCGGTCACGAGGTACGCCAGCCGTCTCCCTCTCTCTTCCTCATTTTTATCTCTCTCTACCTCACTTATCCCTCTCTCTTTGCAGATCTAGCGACAACACATGGTTCTAGATCTGGCCATGGTGGGGTCAGATCCGCAACGACGGTAGGGCCAAATCTGATGGATCTCCGGCGGTCGGCGACGCAGCCTTGGAGAGGTGGATCCGGCGGCACACGGCTGGCAGAGCAGTGGATCCAGCGGCGCACGGCTCCCTGAGTGGCAAATTTGGATCTAAGTTTTGGAATGGGCTCGCTGGTGGGCTTGGGAACAGGTTCGCCAACGGGCCTGTGGATTTTTTTTTGAAACCATTAACTGTGGCGGGCATTCCTAACATGCCCACCACGGTTAATCGATTAATCGTGGTGAGTACAAGCAACCCCCACGGTTAATTCAAGATTAGCCGTGACCTTAAGACCGTGGCTGGGCCCTTTGCTCGCCACGGTAAATGGGAACCACTCACCATATAAAATAGTTTCAGTAGTAGTGTGGCATGAGCTGAGAGCGGCACAAGTTCTTGCCTCGCTCCTAGTTTTTCTAGCACCGCCGGTACAAGTTGGAATCGAATCGATTGTTGCAATGGGAGGAGTGGTTCTTAGTTTCTCTCTCTCTCTCTCTCCAAAATAAGCATCACCCAAGCTACACGTTGTGGAGGGCCTAATCGCCCTCAGCATTTCCTAAGATATGGTGGTCATAGTAAAAACCATTTATCAGGTACGACAGAATTGCGCTTCACGAACAAAAAAAAGTTGAAAGGTTGCTATCCGTACTCGATGGAGTACTCCCTGCTAATGTGCATGTTGACCTCTTGATGGATTATTACGTCAGGCCTCAGGCGTAGCACCTCTTGATGGATTATTACGCACCTCTTGATGGATTATTACGCACCTCTTGATGGATTATTACGTCAGGCCTCAGGCGTAGCTTCAGGCTAGCTACCAAATGTTGCCATTGCCAGTTGCCACTCTTTCGGCCTCCCTTTCGCCGAGAGCTACAAGCACGACGTGACCGCTGCCGGGGGCATGTGCACACACCATGATAGGACACATACATCATGTCACCAACCGAGGCCACCAATGCCGATGCATCGCCGCCGTTGCTCCTGTGATATGCATGATGAGCATAAAAAGCATTTATCACAAGTCAAATTAAAATTGCGCCTCACGATCAAGCTGAAGCTGAAAGCTAGCCGTACTCGATGGACCGAGTACCATCTGCTAATGTATGTGTTGACCTCGTCTGACATCATTCGCGTCTTGCGTATAGCCAAAGCAGACGCCAGCAGGACACGGCCGACAAGAGTGTGTGGCGTGATGGCTTCACTGGTGTGGCGTGTCTACATGTGTAGTGCCCTGTCGATTCACCGCATCGCAACGACCCGGACTCGATCGGCAATTAAAGTGACGGTTCCTCAATTTGTCAGGAAGATTAGAATTGTCTTTTGAAAGGGTCAAAAGATATTAGAAATATATGAGTCGTTTTGGTTGCTTTCGCCAAACGCAACAAAGCGCCAGCGAGCGAGGGGAACTGTGCTAATGCTAAGGCACGTTTTTCGGAAAAACAAAAGAAAAAAACTGTGCATGTTGCTTTCTGTATTTCTTGGTGGAAATATCCGTGGATTTGGGTTTCCCTAGTAAAGGTATGCAAGCAGCCAATTTTTTTTTTTTTGAGTAATCATGGAGCTTCATTAATTTATGGTGAATAGTTGGATCAATTGTTGCACTTGGTATTTTTTAAGCAAACACCAGCCAAGGGTAGTGCCAGGGATTACTCATGGATGGGCCGGCCGTCATATGGGTGATGGGCCTTGGCCTTGGCATAGCTGAGCATTGGCCTGGACCACAGGCCGTCACCTACGAGAGCGCAAGAGCAGCAACGGGAAACGGCATCAAACAACAGAATATCCAAGGTCATCCCTCTCCCTCTGAAACTCCTCTCTGCCTTCTACTGTTCATCTCCTACCTCTATAATCCTCTCTGATTTCCTTCTCTTTACCATCCTGTATCAGGTTGCTAACAGATAGTAATATATTATTGGTTAATATGCGCACAAACTGAAGTATATATGGTTACTTTAATTCTAGTTTCCCATCGAGGGGGCAAGTTGCGAGAGATATGAAGTCGATCAGAAGCGTGTCTTGTGTAGGAGAAGACGAACCTATATTGTTGGCCTGATGATTATGGGCGCCCTACAAACTTCTCTCTCGACTTAAACAAGCTGAAGCGCTACAAACAAAAAATTTGAAAAAGATGCACTCTGCAAATAGGAATGTTCACTGCACTCGGAGCATCGTGAGTTGCCCTTTCGACCCACAAAGAGTTTCTTGATGCGTGATATTGCAGAGAATAATGATCTAGCCAGCAAACAATTAATTAATCTAATCCACCGGCTCGATCGGAAGACGGATCGAACTTGACGAGCAAACATTCGTTACGACGCTTTGGGGGGTTGAACTCGGGGCATCGAGCATATCCGGATGTGATGATGCTTAGCTTTACTTCAAGGATTACTAACTTACATTCATTCGCTCAACAAGTAAATTATATTATAATAACCATTTCGGGTTAACTTTAACAAAGCCAGTAGTAGCTTTTACGATGGGCCATGCATGCATGATCACCACCACCGGCGGAAACGGGAAACCGCGCCACCAATCCTAGCTCTCTTCTCATCAAGCCGTGTGTGTGAACGGAATGGCGTGACCGGATCGGATCGGATTTGTTTCCACTTGTGACCAGCTTTAGCTGGGCAATGCACGCGTTGGTAAAATCTCACTACCACTACGGGTCTACGGTTTTGGTGCCTGCGACGCATATTTACATATGACATGACACACAGTCACACATCATGCATGTCACCAACTAACCGAGGTCAATTTATTCCCCGGAAGTAGAGCCTGCAAAAAGAAAAATGGGACCCATAGCCAAAACTAGGAATACTCCTCAGGCCACCTCCAGTGGTTGAGTCGGCTCACTGGATAAAGAATGAGTTGATCGAAGAGAGAGAAGGACATGTATGCACAAAAGCGAATCGTGAAAAAACCGACTAAATACTTCTCCAATTGTGCATCGACTCATCTGCTTCCTTTTGCACTGTCTTGTTTCTTTCCCGCACGAGAGGTCAGGCCACGTAGTGCTGCTGCAGCCCCTTGCCGAGCAAAAATTCGTTTTTTATTTGGCAAGAGTCGACTCAATATCTTGAACCGATTCGTTCTTTTTTCCCTCGATGAGTCGCTTCCTCCAGTGGTTGGGTCGACTCGTTGCCGTGCCAGCTCGGACGTTGAGTCGCTTTGAATCAGCCATTGGAGAAGCCCTCAAGTGTTGCAATGTGGAGAGTTGTTGGCGTCACCGGTGGCTAGGCATTTTTATTTATCGAGGCAGACACTTTTACCCCATGAAAAAATTGACTAAATGTGGCGGACAGCTTAATAGGCCCACCGCGGAAAAGGGAGAGACCAATAGGCCCGGGTTCAGCTCACCACCTAGGTGCTAGTATATATAACTAAGATGAAACCCTAAGCCCCCCAAATTCCCTTCCTCCCTCAGCAGTCAAACCCTCCCTCTACCCTCCCACTCGGATCCCCCAACTCTACTGTGTCTCGCGCCCCTCTCCTCTCTCGCACCGAGGCCGTGATGGCACGACTCCTCCCTCTCCCTCTCATCTCCTCCCTATCCCTGTCCACTCTTCACTCTCCCACCTAACGGCTCGGTCGCGGCCAGCCCGGCTGGTCGCGAGCGGTGGAAGGAGGATGCCCCGGCGGTGCAGACGCTGCCAAGATGCTCCAGCGCGTTCCTTTGTTCCTCTTCCACACGCCAGGGTGGTGTTTCCCGGTGTGGCTTAGAGCGGTGAGTGTGAGCCTGTTCCCTAGCGGCACGCGGGGGTGGCGGAGTGCGGTCATGAGGTACGCCAGCCGTCTCCCTCTCTCTTCCTCACTCTTATCTCTCTCTACCTCACTTATCCCTCTCTCTTTGCAGATCTAGCGACAACACATGGTTCTCGATATAGCCATCGTAGGGTCAGATCTGCAACGACGGTAGGGCCAAATCTGATGGATCTCCGGGTCGGCGGTGCAGCCTTGGAGAGGTGGATCTAGTGGCACACGGCCGGCGGTGAGCGGTGGACCCAGCCCAGCGCACAACTCCCGAGTGGCTGGTTTGGATCTAGGTTTTGGAATGGGCTCACCGGTGGGCTTGGGAACAGGTTCGTCAACGGGCCCGTGGTTTTTTTTTTTGAAACCATTAACCGTGACCTTAAGACCGTGGTGGCGGGGCCCTTTGCTCACCACGGTAAATGGGAACCACTCACCATATAAAATAGCTTCAATAGTAGTGCATGAGCTGAGAGCGGCACAAGTTCTTGCCTCGCTCTAGTTTTAATAGCACCGCCGGTACAAGTTGGAATCGATTGTTGCAACGGCCGGGAGATAGAATTCTTCGTGACATGACGAAAATTTTCCCTTAGTTTTTCTCTCTCCAAAATAAGCATCACCCAAGCTACACGTTGTGGAGGGCCTAATCGCCCTCAACATTTCCTAAGATATGGTGATCATAGTAAAACCATTTTGTCAAAATTGCGCTTCACGATCAAGAAAAAGTTGAAAGGTTGCTATCCGTACTCGATGGAGTACTCCCTGCTAATGTGCATGTTGACCTCTTGATGGATTATTACGTCAGGCGTAGCTTCAGGCTACGATGTTGCCATTGCCAGTTGCCACTCTTTCGGCCTCCCTTTCGCCGATAGCTACAAGCACGACGTGACCGCTGCCGGGGGCATGTGCACACACCATGATAGGATACATATCGTGTCACCAACCGAGGCCACCAATGCCGCAGCATCGCCGCCTTTGCTCCTGAGATATGCATGATGAGCATAAAAAACATTTATCACGTCAAATTAAAATTGCGCCTCACGATCAAGCTGAAGCTGAAAGCTAGCCGTACTCGATGGACCGAGTACCATCTGCTAATGTATGTGTTGACCTCGCCTGACATCATTCGCGTCTTGCGTATAGCCAAAGCAGACGCCAGCAGAACACGGCCGACAAGACAAGAGTGTGTGGCGTGATGGCTTCACTGGTTTGGCGTGTCTACTCCTCCGTCCCACTGAGTTTGTCACTCTGGATTCCGTGCCATCTTATTCGATGCTTCGTCTTATTCAAAATTTTTACACAAATATAATTTATTTTATTACGACTTATTTTATCAATGAAGATACTTGAATATTGATTAATTTATTTTATGATTTGCAAAAATATTTTGAATAAGATGGATGGTCAAACATGAAGTTCAAAAGTCAAAACGACGAACTCCATGGGGGCGGAGGGAGTACATGTGTAGTGCCCTGTCGATTCACCGCATCGCAACGACCCGGACTCGATCGGCAATTAATTAAAGTGACGGTTCCTCAATTTGTCACGAAGATTAGAATTGTCTTTTGAAAGGGTCAAAGATATTAGAAATATAGTATGAGTCGTTTTGGTTGCTTTCGCCAAACGCAACAAAGAGCTAGCGAGCGAGGGGAACTGACCAGTGGCCACGTGCATGGTGCTCGGTGATGTTAAAAATCGTCATTGTTATTACCACTAGGGCCATGTTTAGCAGAATGGTATTTTTATTGACTTGTAATTGGTTTATCAGTGTAATTTCTAGTGCACAAGGATACATTTGTATATCTTTTCTCTTGAAATAAGTTGTTTGGATTAAAGGTAAAAAAAAATGGCTTCGTTGCCCAAAATAGCCTCAGCCTGGGCCTGGCGCCGCTTGAGCTCGTCGTACTCCTCGACCATGTCGTCGAGATCCTCCAACGAGGACACGGAGATGAGCGCGTCGAACCCTTCGTCGAGGAGCTGGTACTTGACGGCGAAGTGCAGGCCCATGGCGACTCCGGACGCGTCGACGAGGCGTGCGAGGATGTCTGGCAGCATGATCCTGCGCGAGGAGGTTCGCATCTTCACGCTCCCGGGCGGCGGAGCGGGCCTCGCCTTGTCACGCGGCCCGACGGGCGGAGGCGGCCTCGCCGGGTCGTGAGGCGCGGGCGGCGAACGGGCTTCACCTACTCCTACGCCCGACGACGCATTGGCGTGCGGCCCCGTGGCAGGGCAGGCATGCTCGAGTGCGTGGAGGAGGAGGCCACCAGGATGCGCTCGGCGGATCTAGCCTCGGGCTCCACCCATTAGTCCAAACCCTAGCCCTTGCACGCCCTGGAGCAGTGGTAAAGTTAAATTTGCTCTTAGGAGAGTTTTTTTACTCTTAGGAGCACATGCTCCCACACTCTATACCACTAGATACGTATTGTGATTCGTGCTGTGACACTTCTCAGAGCAATACATATTGAGAAGTATGCGGGCACGAATCACAATACGTATCTAGTGGTCCAGAGTGTGTGAGTATGTGCTCCTAGGAGCAATTTTAATTATGGGTGCTAGTGCTACAACTTCTCTCGACATAAACAAGGCGAAGAAGCGTGCGTTTTGCCAAACAATTTACGAACACGATTCTTCGAAAGCTTGTTTTTTTTCCAAACAACAAAGAAAAACAAAAAGCAAATCGGAATGTTCTAAATGAAACAACGCCGGCCACTGCGCTGGCCCACTCATGTTGCATGCATGCATTCGAGAGCATCCTGAGTTTTTTTTTTTTTTTTTTTGGTGGTAGGTAAGAGCATCCTGAGTTGCCTTGCGGTTCAAAGGGTTCCTTGATTGCAGAATAATGAATTAATCTACGGGAAGATGGAACTTGAGGAACAATTAACATTCTACACTTTGGGGGTTGTTGTTGAACTCGCGGCATCGAGCATCCGAAATCATGCTGGATAGCTTAATGACTTCCATACGCTCGACCATTTGCTCGCTCTACTAGTTAGTTTTAATCATTTTTCTAGTTAATTAACTTTAACAAAGCTGCTACTAGTAGATTTTACCTCAGCTAGCTGGGCCATATGCGTGTACCACCACCACCGGCGAAAACCGCCGCCGCGCCACCAATGGAAGAATTTCTTCGGCCGGAAAGAGACGACGCACGGCAGGGCGGCAGGGGCGGGATAAGCAGGGATTGACTGACCCCGGCCCGGCCGGCTGAGTGCCCTGATGACAGCGCGTCTTCACGAATCACTTCACTCTACTTACGTTTGTTGCTCTATCGATCAGGCTGTTGTTCTTGTTCCTCTTTCGTCTCAGCACGCTGCGTGTGAAAGGAACATCGTGCCGGGCGATGCACGCACTACTGGCAAAATCAAAATCACTACCATTATGAGTCTGCGGTTCGGTGCGCCGATCGACATGCACACGAGTCGTGCGATTTCGACGACGCTTCTTTTTGCTCTGTGAGCCCCCGCTGAGCATGCTATGCTTGCAGCTAGGTCTCTGCTGCTGCCAGCTTGGCGTGTTTCTGGTGCGTCGCTGAGCTCACAGCTATAGCTACACTACAGTACTAATGTCACAGGAACTGCTGCTATTAATTCCTACTGCTCTCGGCGCCGGAGGGTCGCCGCGTCGCGTCGACGCTGACTCATCTCTCGTCCGGCCGATCAAGAGAAGAGAGGTCCCACTAGGTGGTGACTAGGACCGCTGATAGCTGAGCTGTATTGGACACCCGGCTCGGCCGGCGGCTAGGTTCAATGAACGCGCTTTGGCCACGCACGCTCGCTCTGGGCCTCGTTTAGATGTTAGAAATTTTAGCAAAAGTAACTCCTGGAACTCCTGTAGCATTTCTGTAGCACTTTCGTTTGTTTGTGGTAAATATTATCCTACCATGGGGTAACTAGGCTCAAAAGAATCGTCTCGCAATGTACATCTAAACTGTGTAATTAGTTACTTTTTTTACCTACATTTCATACTCCGAACATATGTCTTTTGGTATATTTAATGTGATGTGATGGAGAGAGAGTGAAAAAAGAGTTAGAAACTTTAGCCAACTAAACGAGGCCCTGGTTATTATTTCTCCATCCCTATATACGCGTCCACCACCGTCGATCATCATTATGACCCCGTTGGCAGCATAGTCGAATATCCGCATCTCACCGCGAAACAAATCTCTAGTAGTTTTTTTTTTAAGAAAGGACGGCAAAAGCTTTGCCGCGATTTCTATTAGACGAGAAAAAAGGAAAAGGCAAGTGCCAGCCCGGTTTTTTGACTGGAAACCGGGCCAGAAAAACCATAAAGTGTGGAGGGTACCCTACTCTACCTGCACACCTAGGTACCAAATCAACTCAACTCGCGCACTACTAGCGCCCACTCAACTCAACTTAGGGAGACATTCCCTCCACCTACCACTTGTTGCAACAATACAACTCGGATGGAAGAAAATAAACAAGAAGTTCCGCTCGGTTGGATTGGGTCATCAACACGAGCCTCCATCCACAACGACTGGTCGGATTGGGACATCGACACACAAAGCACACAACACAAAATACACCACCACCACCTGGGAGAGGAGTCGAAAGCAGGCCGTCGAAGCCTGCGCCGTCGTTACCAACGCTGTGCCGTAGCCCGCTGCAAGCCCGAGCGACTACCATCAACCCTCCACCACAGGGACCATCGCCCCCAAGCCGCACACGCAAGATCGTCGATCCCCCTGCTCCAGTGTTGCATCAGCAGAACCAACCGTGACGGCACCATTGAAAACCACTGATCCTGGCTACTCTGCGGGGGGGCCTCGCCTCATCCACCGCCTCACACTCCACCAAACTACTGCCCAGGACTCAGATAACTGAAACCGCACCGAAAGCACCACTTCCGCTCAGCCATCACCGAGATCACCACTGCACCATGCGCCCCAGCTCAAGACCTCCAGTACCCATGGGCCCTCTGCACCTCGCCGCCAAACACTAAGACCAAGGCGCACCTCCTATGCCGCCGCTGAAAGGTCCTAATGGCTAGAGGGGGGGTGAATAGCCTATTAAAAATTCTTACAACAACACTAAGCACCCGGGTTAGACAATAAGATGGCGTAGCAAATAAATAATGCTTCAACTAGCTAGGCAAGCCACAAGTCAATTCTATTGTCTCTAATCCACACAAAGGCTATGTCGCTAGTTTACTCCTAGGTGAACAAGCAAGACTAACTAATTCTATCACTAGGAGCTAACAAGGCTAAGCAACCTACACAAGCTACTCAAGCTAAGCACCCTAACAAGATATACTACCAAAGTAATGCGAAGGAGTGCTAGAATACAATACCACCGGTGTAGTGTCGAGGTTGTAGCCAATCACCGTGATCACCAAGAAATCTCCAACGAGAACAAGTGACACGATGATTTTTCACCGAGGTTCACGTGCTTGCCGGCACGCTAAGTCCCCGTTGTGGCGACGCACTCACTTGACGTATGCTAAGCTTAATGGCCGGTGCCAAATCCCCTATGGGAGCTCAAGCAAACGATCCCAAGAGAGGGTCCAACAAGCCATGAGCAATTCACTAGTGCTCCTTTCGTGAATCTTCCGCGGGGTAAGGAACGACCCCTCACAATCACCACCGGTGTGGCCTCAAACAAGCTCCACTTGAGCTCAACACCGCCTCTTGCTCCAAGCCGCTAGGGAACCGAGCAAATTCCCAAGAAAACAAGAATCCCGCGGCTTCTCGAAGGATGAAGTGCCTCTAGATGCAATCACCAATGCAATGCACTTCTATCACTCTCAATCTCACCAAGAATTCGAGTTAATGGATGGAGAGATGAGTGAAGAGGAGTCTCACAAGCTCACTAGCAAGTTAGAGTGTTCAAATGTGCAAGAGAGGTCCTAAAGAACCAGCCAACCAAGTATATATAGGGCTCCTCTCGAAATGGAGCCGTTGCTCCAAAAAAATTGCTCTCTAGCGCCTTGCGCGACCGATCGACGCGACTGACCGGAACCACCAGCTGGTCCGGTCGAGGGTCCGGTCGGTGCTTCCCTCACCACAAATGACAAGGCTCGGGCCCACGGTGACACAGCTTCCTCCATGCGTCCGGCCGACGCTTCCGGTCGGCACCGAAGCTTCCGGTCAACGCGTCTCGGTGAAATCGGGCCTGCAGAGCTCTCGCGAGACGCACCGACCGGAGCCACCGGGCCAAGCAGATCCGGTCACTTTCCAAATAGCGTCCGGCCGCCCGAAAAACAAAAAGTCTTCATCTTTTGCTTTGCTCTTTGCTTTAACCTTGCTTCGCCTCTTGCCAAGGGTTGCCAACACGTCGAAATGATCACGTTATCATGCATGTTAGGTCGTCGATAAGTTAGGCAAGATCGAAGTTAGTGCTCTCATGTCCTAAATGCAATATGCAAGTCAATTGGACCTAGAAGCACTTCACCAAAGGATTGTCGCGGCATTCCCTCTTGATAGTAGGCTATCTATCCTATAATGTGATCACACGCTCTATCGTGTCTTGATCACCAAAAGGAAAACCCTATCAAGATACCTTTGCCTTGATCTCCCGTGTTCCTCTCAAGCCGATCACCGAGCTTGACGATCCACCATGTCCACCATCATCGTCCATGTTCATGATCATCATGCTCCTTGTCATCAACCTAATCCTATCTCATAGTCATCACTTAGAGCAAAGGATTAGTCCACAAGTGTGTCATCAATTTTCAAAACCAAACATTAGATTTCAATCTCCCCTTTTTGGTAATTGATGACAACCAAACTCATAAAGATTTGAAATAAAATTCAATTGAACTTGAATTGCTTGCCCATAGCATTTTGATCATGAATCAAGGATTGGACAAACATTTCAAGGTTCGGTTTTGGTAGTAGTAGCTCCCCCTACATATGTGCTTCCATGTGTTTGGATCAAGTTGGCACATATGTATGGATAGAAATCTTGGGGAGAGATACCAATACCAAAAAGAGATGCTAAGGTTCTAGAATTTGGACCTTTGAAGCGTGAAATCATCGGAGTCCTTATAGCATCAATGTAACTAGACAATCATCAAAACTCAACAAACCCCATGAGATCAACATTATAGGCTAAGATGTGAGCTTCGTCTAGATACATCCTATGCATGCTAGTTGGTCAAACACCAATCAATTTTCAAAAACTAGCATACACCAAGCAATCATGTATATTGAATTTAGATTGCCAATGCAACATTTCATTATGATCATGCACATACAAATGCACAAATAGTCTATGAGCTTGCTCCCCCTATTTGTGTGATCCTTTCCAACATCTTTGTGACTTATTTCTCCCCCTTTGTCAACAATCACCAAAAAGGTATAAATGAGAGAAATCAAGTCAATCAAAGTATCACATGTGGTCTCATCTAGATCACTTGCCTTTCCATGTATTCAAGTTTGAACCAAGGACAAGCTTTTTCACACCTCATTTGCATAAGGGTTATCTTACACCATGTTAGAATACACATCAATAGCGCATTTTCTAGAGTTGACACTAGGATTGCAAGCACATAAACATGTCATATGTCACCACTAGTTCATAGAACCAATCAAAGCAATAGTGGTGCCACACATACATTGAAAGTATTTTATTTTCCATGAATGAGCCTATTAAGCATGCATGATGTCTAGATGCACTAACAAGTCCTTAGCAAATATGAATGCCATGACAACCAACTTTTACCTTGGGGTTTGTCGAAGGAGAGGCATGTCATATAAGTGGGGTGCATCAACTCAAGTTGGAGAAGTCAATAATGTTCAATTCTCCCTTTAGCATGCAAAACCTCTTCTCATCAAGTGGCTTGGTGAATATGTCGGTTAGTTGATCTTCGGTGCCAATGCCCATGATACAAATGTCACCCTTTTGTTGATGATCTCTTATGAAGTGGTGCCTTATATCAATGTGCTTTGTTCATGGATGTTGAACCGATTTTTGGGTTATCTTCCTTGCACTTTCATTGTCACAATACAATGGGACTTCGTCAAAAGTGAATCCAAAATCCTTCAATGTTGACCTCATCCAAAGCAATTGAGTGCAACAACTTCCCGCACTAATGTATTCGGCTTCGGCGGTTGAGAGAGCAACACTATTTTGCTTCTTTGAAGACCATGATACTAGTGACCATCCAAGAAATTGACATGTGCCACTTGTGCTCATTCTATTTATCTTGCACCCTCCATAGTCGGAATCCGAATATCCAATCAAATCAAACTTGGATCCCTTTGGATACCATAGTCCAACATCTTGTGTGCCCTTCAAGTACCTCACAATTCCCTTCGTTGCTTTGAGGTGACTTTCTCTTGGATCGGATTGATATCTAGCACACATGCCCACACTAAATGCTATGTCCGGTCTTGATGCGGTTGCATAGAGCAAACTACCAATCATAGACCTATACTTCTTTTGTTCAACCATGTTGCCACTTGGATCGGGGTCTAGGCTTCCATTGGTTGCCATTGGTGTGGACATTGACTTGGCATCTTGTAGATCAAACTTCTTGATCATGTCTTTGATGTACTTGCCTTGACTAATGAATGTGTCATTCTTCAATTGCTTGATTTGGAGTCCAAGGAAGAATGTGAGTTCTCCAAGCATTGACATTTCAAACTCATTGGCCATCATCTTGGCAAACTCTTCACAAAACTCTTGATTGGTTGACCCAAAGATAATGTCATCAACATATATTTGCAACACAAACAAGTCTTTGCCAATCTTCTTGGTGAAGAGAGTGGTGTCCACCTTGCCCATCTTGAACCCTTTAGAGAGGAGAAAATCTCTCAACCTCTCATACCATGCTCTTGGTGCTTGCTTCAAGCCATACAAAGCCTTCTTCAACTTGTAGACATGGTTGGGATACTTCTCATCTTCAAAACCTGGTGGTTGCTCAACATACACCAACTCATTGATGAAGCCATTCAAGAATGCACTTTTCACATCCATTTGATAGAGCTTGATGTCATGAGCACATGCATAAGCAAACAAGATTCTTATTGCTTCAAGTCTAGCAACCGGTGCATAGGTCTCTCCAAAGTCAAGACCCTCTACTTGAGTGTACCCTTGAGCTACTAGCCTTGCCTTGTTTCTAACCACAATTCCATCTTGATCTTGCTTGTTCTTGAAGACCCACTTGGTTCCTATCACATTGTAGTCCTTTGGCCTTTCCACCAATTCCCGTACATCATTCCTCTTGAAGTTGTTCAACTCTTCATGCATGGCATTGATCCAATCTTCCTTCTTGAGTGCATTTTCAATGTTCTCCGGTTCTTCTTGTGCTACATAGGCATGGTGAGCACAAAAAGATGCTAATCTTCTTCTAGTAACCACTCCACTATTGATGTCACCGACAATTTGATCAATTGGATGATCTCTTGCTATGTTGAATGGTTGCATCACTTGCACTTGACGACTAGGATGAGGAGATGGACTAGCTTGCTGCTCTTGATCTTCATCTTGAGTACCACTAGTGCTTGCTTCATTTGCATTGATTTTAATTGTAGTGGTAGGCAAAGGAGTGTCATCATCATCATCAACTTGCCTTGGCCGAATGTCACCAATATCCATGTTCCTCATTGCATTCTCCAAGTTGGAACCACTTACATCATCATGATTTTCAACTTCATTTTGAGAGCCTTGGGTTTCATCAAATTCCACATCATGGACTTCTTCAAGTTTGCCACTACCCAAGTTCCAAACTCTATATGCTTTGCTTGTGGTTGAATATCCAACAAGGAACCCTTCATCACATTTCTTGTCAAACTTGCCCAATCTTGTGCCTTTCTTTAGAATGTAGCATTTGCATTCAAAGACTCTAAAGTAACCAATGTAGGGCTTCCTCCCATTGAGTAACTCATATGGTGTCTTGCCAAGCATCCCAAGACAATAGAGTCGGTTGCTATAATAGCAAGCCGTGTTGATTGCTTCGGTCCAAAAGGAATGGCTAACATTGTATTCACTAAGCATTGATCTTGCCATTTCAATCAAGGTTCTATTCTTCCTCTCAACTACACCATTGGATTGAGGAGTGTAGGTTGGTGAGAATTGATGTCCAATTCCAAGCTCATCACACAACTCTTCAATTCATGTGTTCTTGAATTCACTTCCATTGTCACTCCTAATCTTCTTGATGGATGTCTCAAACTCATTTTGAACCCTCTTGACAAATGTCTTGAAAAGCTCAAACACATCATTCTTGTCATGTAAGAAGAACACCCATGTGTATCTAGTGTAGTCATCAACTATGACAAAACCATACTTGTTACCACCAATGCTAGAGTATGATGTTGGCCCAAACAAGTCCATGTGTAGCAACTCAAATGCCTTGCTTGTACTCATTGTACTCTTGGTTGGATGTGCATTGCCATGTTGCTTGCCGGCTTGACATGCTCCACAAGGTTTGTCCTTCTCAAACTTCACATCATTCAAGCCTCTAACCAAGTCATGCTTCATCAACTTGTTCAATTGCTTCATTCCAACATGACCAAGCCTTCTATGCCACAACCACCCTTTGCTAGCCTTTGAGAGTAGACATGTTGTCAACTTGGCTTTTTTTGAATTGAAGTCAACAAGGTAGAGATCACCATATCTAAATCCCTTGAAGATCATGTTTGCACCATCACCACTAACCACTTCAACTTCTTGACTTATGAAAATGCATTTGTACCCATGGTCACAAAGTTGAGAAACTGACAAGAGGTTGTAATCAAGATGATCAACTAGCAACACCTTTGATAAGCTCTTCTATTGAGTGATAGCAATCTTGCCTAGCCCCAACACATTGCCTTTCTTGTCATTGCCAAATGTGATTGACTCATACTCATCAATGCCCTTGATGCTAATTGACTTGAACATATGAGAATCCCCGGTCATGTGTTGAGTGCACCCACTATCCATTATCCAATGTTCTCCTCCGGCGTGATAATTGACCTACAAAATAAGATCAATTCTTCTTAGGTACCCAATGTTGCTTGGGTCCTTCAAGGTTAGTCACCAAGGCCTTTGGTATCCAAATGGCTTTCTTCTTTGAGCCCATCCATGGTGTACCAATGTACCTAGCACGAACACCATTGTTCTTCTTCACAAGCATATATGAATTATCAAGCTTGATAGAAGAGACATTGGTCCTCTTGTTCATGCACTTTTGCTCTACATGACCAACTTGCTTGCAAGCTTTGCAATAGCTACCATTGCTCTTCACAAAACGAGTCTTGTGAGTCACATAGGCGGCCTTGCCTTTCTTGGGGATATAGCCTAAACCCTCCTTATACAAGGATGCCCTTTGGCTACCCAAACACATAAGCAAGCGGTCCTCACCACCATAGTCCTTAGCCAAGGAGTGATTGAGCTCCTTTACTTCCCTCTTTAAGCAAGCATTCTCATGGATAAGCATAGGGTTGTCATTATCCTCACTAGAGATGGATGTGCTAGTGATAGGGCTAGTGGAGGTCTCACACTTGGGGGTTGATTCATCAACTAGAATGTCACAAATGATGCTTGCATTGCATGTATCAACCTTTTCCTCAACTAAGCACAACTTGTGCTTATCAAGTAGAGAGGAATGAGCTTTCTCTAACTTAGAATGAGATTTCTCAAGCTTCTTATGGTCTACCTTTAGACTCTCATAAGTTGCCCGAAGCTCATCAAGTTCTTGCTTAAGGCTCTTTGTTTCCTTATGCAAGCCCTTGCATTCCTTCCTACTTTGTTTAAACATGACAACGCACTCATCAAATATTCTTTGCAACTCCTCCCTAGTTTGAGTTGGCTCCTCATCATCACTATCACTATCACTATCATCATCATCATCATCTTTAGTGATAGATTGTACCTTAGTGGCCTTAGCCATGAAGCATGAGGAAGGAGTGTCGAAGAGTGAGATCTTGTCATGCATAGCAAGGTGAGCTTGTCCCTTCTTCTTGTTCTTCTTCTCCTCTTCTTCATCACTTGAAGAGGATGAGCCATCACTATCCCACATAGCCACATGTGACTCATTCTTCTTCTTGGGCTTCTTCTCCTTCTCATTCTTGGCATCATTCTTCTTTCTTGCCTTCTTGATGCCCTTCTCATCGTCACTATCATATGGGCACTCGGCAATCAAGTGACAATCATCATGGCAATGAAAGCATGTCATGTTGTCTTCATTCTTGCCATCCTTAGTCTTCTTCTTGGATGATTGCTTCTTCTTGTTCTTGGAGATGTAGTTCTTCTTCACAAACTTTCCCAATCTCCTCACAAAGAGAGCCATTTGCTCATCCACTTCACTTCCACTTGTAGAGGTGCCATTCTCTTCATCACTTGATTTTTCATTCTTCTTCTTGCCCTTGGATGATGAGCTAGCCTTGAGTGCCAAGCTCTTCTTGTCCTCTTTCTTCTCTTCATCCTTGACCTTCTTGCTTACCTTGTTGATGAGTTCTTGTTTCTTCTTGTCATCTCTATAGGAGTCATCGGTCATGACCTCATCAAGCAATTGGTTGGGTGTCAAATCCTTCAAATTTGACCTCACTAGTACGGTGATGAACATCCCAAACCGCTCGGACAAACATCTCAAAAACTTCATGTTGAAGGTCTTGTCCTTGATCTCTTCTCCTAGAGCATTAAGATCATTCACCAACACTTGCATGCAGTGAAACATCTCTGGCACAGTCTCATCTTCCTCCATCTTGAAGCTATTGAATTGCTCAAGCTTGATGTAGGCCTTTGCTTGCTTGACGCCTTCGGTGCCCTCATAGCACTCTTCTAGCTTCTTTCAAATCTCATGAGCAATGGTGAGTGACTTGACTTGCTCAAACACTCTATCATTGAATGCCTCATGAAAAGCACTCACGGCCACATCATTTGCATACAACTTCTTCTCTTCGACCGCGGTTGGCTCATTTGGTTTGGCCACCTCAAACTTGTTCTTGGTCACAAGCTATACTTCTCTATTGATTGACTTGAGGTGTGCGGTCATCTTCACCTTCCAATAGGCAAAGTTGGTGCCATCGAAAGGTGACGCCTTCTTGGTGTTATTGACATAAAACATCATTGCCATTTTGTCACCGTGGGATGTTAAGCCTCACAAATACGGTGCCTCAGCTTTGATACCACTTGAAAGGTCCTAATGGCTAGAGAGGGGGTGAATAGTCTATTAAAAATTCTTGCAACAACACTAAGCACCCGGGTTAGACAATAAGATGGCGTAGCAAATAAGCAATGCTTCAACTAGCTAGGCAAGCCACAAGTCAATTCTATTGTCTCTAATCCACACAAAGGCTATGTCGCTAGTTTACTCCTAGGTGAACAAGCAAAACTAACTAATTCTATCACTAGGAGCTAACAAGGCTAAGCAACCTACACAAAGCTACTCAAGCTAAGCACCCTAACAAGATATACTACCAAAGTAATGCGAAGAAGTGCTAGAATACAATACCACCGGTGTAGTGTCGAGGTTGTAGCCAATCACCGTGATCACCAAGAAATCTCCAACGAGCAAGAACAAGTGACACGATGATTTTTCACCGAGGTTCACGTGCTTGCCGGCACGCTAAGTCCCCGTTGTGGCGACACACTCACTTGACGTATGCTAAGCTTAATGGCCGGTGCCAAATCCCCTATGGGAGCTCAAGCAAACGATCCCAAGAGAGGGTCCAACAAGCCACGAGCAATTCACTCGTGCTCCTTTCGCGAATCTCCCGCGGGGTAAGGAACGACCCCTCACAATCACCACCGGTGTGGCCTCAAACAAGCTCCACTTGAGCTCAATACCGCCTCTTGCTCCAAGCCGCTAGGGAACCGAGCAAATTCCCAAGAAAACAAGAATCCCATGGCTTCTCTAAGGATGAAGTGCCTCTAGATGCAATCACCAATGCAATGCACTTCTATCACTCTCAATCTCACCAAGAATTCGAGTTAATGGATGGAGAGATGAGTGGAGAGGAGTCTCACAAGCTCACTAGCAAGTTAGAGTGTTCAAATGCGCAAGAGAGGTCCCAAAGAACCAGCCAACCAAGTATATATAGGGCTCCTCTCGAAATGCAGCCGTTGCTCCAAAAAAATTGCTCTCTCACAAGACCGGCCGGACGCGACCGACCGAACCACCAGCGGTCCGGCGAGGGTCCGGTCGGTGCTTCCGTCACAACATGACAAGGCTCCGGCCCACGGCCGACAGCTTCCTCCATGCGTCCGGTTGACGCTTTCGGTCGGCACCGGAAGCTTCCGGTCCAGCTTCCGGTCGACGCGTCCGGTGAAATCGGGCCTGCAGAGCTCTCTGCCAGACGCACCGACCGGAGCCACCGGTCAGTGCGTCCGGTCACTTTCCAGCGCGTCCGGTCGCCCCGAAAACAGCAAGTTTTCATCTTTTGCTTTGCTCTTTGCTTTAACCTTGCTTCGCCTCTTGCCAAGGGTTGCCAACACGTCGAAATGATCACGTTATCATGCATGTTAGCTCGTCGATAAGTTAGGCAAGATCGAAGTTAGTGCTCTCATGTCCTAAATGCAATATGCAAGTCAATTGGACCTAGAAGCACTTCACCAAAGGATTGTCGCGGCATTCCCTCTTGATAGTAGGCTATCTATCCTATAATGTGATCACACGCTCTATCGTGTCTTGATCACCAAAAGGAAAACCCTATCAAGATACATTTGCCTTGATCTCCCGGGTTCCTCTCAAGCCGACCACCGAGCTTGACGATCCACTATGTCCACCATCATCGTCCATGTTCATGATCATCATGCTCCTTGTCATCAACCTAATCCTATCTCATAGTCATCACTTAGAGCAAAGGATTAGTCCACAAGTGTGTCATCAATTTCCAAAACCAAACATGAGATTTCAGCCGCACCCGGGCCAACCAGACCACCACCCACCCTGCCACAAGCTGAGAAAAGTCTCGAGAAGCGGCGCCTCCAAGGAGGACGCGACGCCGAGGGCGCCGCCGTCGCTTGTCCAGCAAACTGGACCGGGTTTTCACCCCGAGACTCCGTGCTTCAGAAACGATGTCCCATAACGGTGTCCCCAGCGGGAAGAACGACGGTCAGAGAGCGCCACCACCATTACCACCGGCAAGAATGTCGGTGAAGGCTTTCGCCCGGATCGACACCGCACATTATGCACGCTCACAGACAAGCAACAACAACTCCCCACTGCCTCCACAGCCCCGCAGCCTAGGAGATGGTTCGGTACATCACTACAATGCCGCCACGGCACCGCGAGAACATACCTGACCACCCAGCCCCGCCACCGAGGCGACGCCGAAACCGCAGCCGACGAGCAAGAAGAGGGGGAGCACCACCAACAAACCGCTGCACCAACGCCCGCACGCTTGAAGACTGCGGACCATCTCCCGACCACCATGGCCGAGAACGGTCGGCCACTCAGCGCCCCAACATAGGGCCTCCCGCGGCAAAGAGTCGCCGCACCCGCACCTTTCAGGCCGCAGCCATTTATCGCGCCGCCGTCCCCTGCGAAGGACCACGCCCGGCACATCCCCGCCTCGTGCCACCGGCCGTCAAGCCGCCGCCAAGCTGACCACAGCCACCACTACTCACCACCACATCAGCTACGCCACCAGCAGCCTCGGTCCCGAAGCTCCATCTGCGCCCGCGTCTCCAGCCGGCCGAGCGAGACGCCGGCAAGCACTCGGCCACCACCAGCTCCACCAGCAAGAGATCCTCCACCACCACGACTCCCAAAGCCGCCGCTGACCGCCGCAGGACCGCCGGCCGCCGCCATGACCAGCGGCCTCCGCCTCTGACCACCGCCTGCCCTCCTCCTCCTGCTGCCATCGCCAAATCTCCCCAAAGCAAAGAAATCCGCACGAAGGATCAATGGATCTGTCCATGGGGGCGGCAGATCTGGCCGCCGGAGTGCAGCAGCAGGCCACAGCTCGCCGGAGAATCCATCGCGCCACGCCCGCGTCGCCCGCCCGACGCGCTGCGCCGCCAGCGGAGAAACGCCCTGCCGCCACCTTCATCGTGGGGCCGCACTTCCCTGGCGCCTGCTCGGGCGACGGCAAGGAGAAGAGAGGGGCGGGGGCGGCCCGATGAGGAGCCCCCATGCCGCCCAGCGGGAACGACGCTGGGGAGAGGATAAGGCGTGAACTACTCAAATCTCTAGTAGTGTAGCATGGCATCCGTCCAAAGTCCAAAGTCCTACCCATAGACCATTCGAACGTTTTCAGTTTTTCACATCACGCTGGCCATGGTGCGTGGAGGCGCTCCCCAGCTTTCTCCCCTGTGGTAGTAGTGGTGGCCGGTGTCCCACCACCAGTCTCCAAATTAAAACCAGCTAGCGCCTAGCGGTTTCACCTTCTTCGTCCAAACCCAAACCGGTGGCGGCTAATCTTCACCCATGAGGCCATGATATTGATGACCCACCGCAGTGCCATCACCAGGCCTGGGCTCGGCCGGCCCCTGCCACTATATATACCACCACCCATCTCTCTCCACCAGTCGCCATTATTCCACCCAAGATCATCTCAGAAGCAAACCTGCGCTAGTGTAAAACGCTTGAACATAACAAGAAGAGAGAGAGAGACAAGATGAGGCCTGGTATTTCGGTGAAGCTAATGGGCGGCGGCGGACCACCACCACCGAGCCTATGGAAGACGCCGACCCCGTACATCTTCCTGGCGCTCGCCTTCGTGATGGGCGCCATCGCGGTGTCGCTGCTCGTGCTCATCTGCACGTGCAGGAAGACGTCGTCGTCCGCGTCGTCCTCCGATGAGCAGAAGGCAGCGACGGCGGCGGCGCGAGCGCTCGTGCCGCTGGACCGGGAGCCCAAGGTCGTGGTCTTCATGCCCGGTGACGACGACCACGCGTCGTCCTTCCTCGCTAGCGTCAAGCCGCTTGGCGGTGACGGCACCGCGGCCGCAGTAGTGTAGGCCCTGTAGGGTAGGCTACCCCGTGTTGCCAACCGAGCGCGGCGCCGAGCCGCGGGGGCAATTTTGTTGATACTTTCTTGGTTTTTGTTTGAGTACGGCGGTGACTTTTGAGAAGAAATCATTGAGAAACGAAGTTTGTTTTGGTTTGTCTCGGCAAAATTAAAGCTTCCATCTTCAATGGATTGGCTGCGTACGTGTTCAGTACGTTGGATCCAGTCGATTACGCTTGTACGATCTTTTGTGCATGGATCGACCATGGATGCTTTGTTCGGCAATTAACGGTACGTGTTTCTTTTGCATGGATCTTTTGTGCATGAACGCACGTGAGGGTTGCCCTAGGATTGGCAAGGCCACCTAGAACGCCGACGAAATTCGTGGAGAACACCGCCGAACAGCAAATTAGAGGGGTTGAGAGAATAAAGTTAGGGTTTGAGGAGTTGGTATGTGATCTTTCATCGATTGGATGTAGATGAGATCAAATCGGCCATGAACCTCTCATTATATAGGAGGGGGGGGGGGGGGGTCTTATCCCCTTAGGAACCGCCTTAGATGTGTTTCCAATCATCAAATGTATTCAAAAACCGATCAAGCATCCAATCGGTTCGGACATGAAATTCATGCGTGTGAAGCGTCGGACGCGCCAGACACATAGCGTCAGACATAGCAGATTGCGTCGGACGCAGTCCAGAGCAGACTGCAGACGGGGTTCCCGTCGGACGCCCCTGAGTGGACCGCCGGATGCGGACGGCCAGCGTCCAGCACTTGCCTCGCAGCCCCGATCGAACCGTCGGTGTGTCTGGCGGTTTATTGTCAGACGCAGTATATTTTGGCCTTGGCGTCTGACGCGTATTAGGCGGCCTGTTGCTCTCCCTTTGCCAAATTCTTCAATATTTTGGTCTTTTGGCCTTCTCCTGAGTGTCATAAGTTTGACTATCTCTAGAAAATTACCGCGTCTTGGACCAAGTCATTTTTGGGTGTCAACATATGACCCCTATTTTCAGGTGAGAGGTGCACTAACCAGAAAACAAGACAAGAAAAACCGAACAACAACGAATGCCCATCATATCGGTTGCCCAACAGTTAAGGGCGATACTAAGTATCGACCACTTTTGTTCTAAGGGCGATGCATGCATCGGCCATTGTTTAGAGCGCACTAGGCCTCTTGCCAAATACTTGGGAAATATTTTTTAAGATATCTCCGTTGATTGCCTTTGCTTGGCGTTCTCTAGTAGTTGACTCAAGTACATATAAGTTCCCAAATATTACCTTGACCACTTTGTAAGGACCTTTCTCTAGAAAATTGCCGCGCCTTGTTTAAGTCATCTTTGGGTGTAAACAAATCCCATGCATCATCCAGGGTGCCCGCTAGATCTCACACAGCTAGGCGCAGCTTCAGGCTACGATGTTGCCATTGCCAGTTGCCACATGCCCGCTAGATCTCACACAGCTAGGCGCAGCTTCAGGCTACGATGTTGCCATTGCCAGTTGCCACACACTCTCTGGGCCTCTTTTTCGCCGAGAGCTACAAGCACGATGTGACCGCTGCAGGGGGCATGCACATGTCACTAATCGAGGCCACTAATCACCGCAGCATCGCCGTTGCTCCTGAGACATGACGAGCATAACAAGCATTTATCACGTCAAATTAAAAATTGCGCCTCACGATCAACAAAGCTGAAAGCTAGCCGTACTCAATGGAGTACTCTGCTAATGTGTTGACCCCTTCCCTTCTATCGTGTCATTTTTTTTAGAAAGGCAGCAAGAGCTTTGCCGGATTTTTATTAGACGAGTAAACGAAAATAAAACTGTATAGAGAGCGACTCCCACTCAACTCCCACTCGACTCAGACTCCCTTAATTACATCCTCAAATAAAACCAGCAAGGAACTCCACTCAGCACGCAGGCTGAAACACCATAAAAGAAAAAAGGTAGCAAAAGCATAGACGCAAGATGATGAGATGAACACGACCGACGACAGGAGTTGGTGGCGTGATGGCTCCACTCCACTGGTATGTAGTGCCTGGTCGATTCACCGCATCGCAACGGCCCCGGACTCGATCAGCCGGGACTCAATCGCCAATGAAAGCAACGGTTTCTCCATTTGTCAAAAAAGATGATTAGGATTGCGTTTAGGCATATAGCCGGTGTTGATGGGCCGGGGCACAATGAGTCGTTTTGCTTTCGCCGAAAATGAAAACGCAACAAAGAGCTTAGCGAGGGGAACTGGCCGCCCAGCGCATGCAGGAACATATTGCAGTAGTGTGTCCAGATGCATGCTTCATGCATGGTTTTGTATTCGTTGGTGGAATGTGTGACCGGATTTGGATTTCCCTAGTAATAAAGGCATGCAGCCGATTGAGCTTGATCTTGGCCGTTCCTTTGGGTTTGACATTCTTCATGCATGTGGTTTATTGTTAGTGTATACTCCTACTACTAACTGACAACTTTGGTGAATAGTTGGATCAATTGGTTGCACTAAACCACAATCTGCCAAGGGTAGTAATATTATTGGTTAATAAACTGAAGTACGTATGCTTACTTTATAATGTATATATAAATAATGCGCACAAACTGAAGAATATATGGTTGCTTTTATTAGTTTATCTCCGAGTTTTCCATCGGGGGCGGCAAGTTGAGAGAGATCGATATATATGAACTCGATCAGATGCATGCATGTCATGTGTAGGAGAAGACGGACGTACGTATATGGGCGCCCGGCCTACAAACTTCTCTCGACACTCGACTAATTAAACAAGCTGAAGCGTGTGTGACGACCATGATTCTGCGAAAACTTTTTTTTTCCCAAACAACAAACAAAAAAATTTAGAAAAGAGGCACTCCTGCAAATAGGAATGTTCTAAAAAAGTGCACTCGGAGTCGGAGCATCGTGAGTTGCCCTTTCGAGACCGCAAAGAGTTCCTTGATGTGTGATTGCAGAACAATGAGCTAGCGAGCAACGAATTAATCTAATCCACCGGATGGGAAGACGGAACTTGACGAGCAAACATTAATTTGGGTTACTGAGCTTTGGGGCATCGAGCATATCCGGACCGGATGTGATGATGCCTAGCTTACTTCCAGGATGATTACTTACGCTCATTCGCTCAACAAGTAAATTATATTATTATAATATATATAATCATTTCGGGTTAACTTTCAAAGCCACGTAGTAGCTTTGCCGCTGGGCCATGCATGCATCGCCACCACCAGTGGAAACCGCCGCCGCGCCACTGCACCAATCATCTTTGTGTGTGTGAACGGAATGGTGTGGCCGGATCGGATCGGATTTGTTTCCACTTGTGACCAGCTTGACCCGACAATGCTACTGGTAATTAAAATCTCACTTCCACTACGGGTCTACGGTTTCGGTGCGCCGCCCCGCACGAGACGCATATTATTTACTTATGACATGACACACATTCACATATTCCCTCCATATTGAATAAGGTTTAGGTCAAACATTAGAAATATAAATCATCATCAAGTCTTTGAGTTTGAAAATATGAAAATCATATCTAGGTGGCAGAGCACGGTAATGAGCTATGCTGGTCGTCTCCCTCTCTCTTCCTCACTCATATCCCTCTCTCTTTGCAGATCTAGCGACAACACATGCACTACTACAGATTCGTTCATCACTGCCGCTGGCATCACTACCGAAATTAAAAGAACCGCTAGTGTAGACCCTTTCATGGCTTCGAAATTAGGAAATAGTTGAGACTGACCAAGATCCGGCGATGAAAATTCATATCACTGCCGGGCTGATATAGGAACCCGGTAGTACTGTATATCAGTACCGGTTGTATTAGGTAACCCGACAGTGATCTACATTCCCGGACCCGAAAATTTTATTCACTCCGCCGGACTCGTCTCTTGCGTCCGTCAACATACTTTTCCTTCTCTCTCCATGTGAATTGCTTGATGGAGCAACAATGGTGGGAGCCAGCAAGAATGGCGCAGTCGCTGTAGGCCTGTAGCCTGCGAGCATGCCAGGTCTGGCAGAGCATGGCAGGTGCCTGTGGCGCCTGCATGCTCATTATTTTTTTATTTTTTTAAAAGCACAACACTGCCGGGTGAAAAGGTACGGCAGTGATAAAAATAGCGCATCACTTCCACTTTGGTTCTGCCGGTTCAATTTTCGGCAGTGAAGGGGGGTTTGGACCCGACAGTGATAGCCTTTTCTGTAGTAGTGATGGTTCCAAATCCAACCATGGTGGGGCTAGATCCGGTGATCTCCGGCACCAGGCGACGCAGCCTTGGAATGGCGGATCCAAAGGGCGCATGGTCGGCGTAAATGGTGGATCCAGCGGCGCAAGGTTCCCTAAGCGACAAATCTGGATCTAAGTTTTCGAACGGGCTCACTGGTGGGCTTAGGAATGGGCTTGCCGATAAGCCCGTGGATTTTTTGTTGTCTTTTTTGAAACCAATAACTTTGCCAGCATGCCTGAAGTGCCAGCCAGGATTAATCGATTAACCGTGTCGGGCACAAGTAGCCACCACGATTAATTCTGAATTAACTGTGACCTAATTACTACTGTAGCGGGCTCCTAGTTTTTCTAGCACCGCCAGTATAAGTTAGAATCGATTGTTGGCTCTCATTTTTTCTCTCTCCAAAATAAGCATTACTCAAGCTACACGACGTTGAGGGCCTAAGGGCACTCACAATGCTAGAAACTATCATGGTTTCTATAGTCTTGGACATTATGTCAAGAAACTATCTCCCACAATGCAATTTTCTATCATGATGTCACGCGTGACCCACTTGTCACTCTCATAAATTGTCTTGATTTACGTGAAGACCTGGTTTCTTAGAGCACTCACAGTCAGTGACTCTACTATGGTTTCTATCCTCATTTATTACCCCTCTATTTATTGTTTTTTGCTGATGTGGCGCTATATTTATTGAAGAGAGAGAGGAAAAACACAAGAAACCAAGTCTAACTAAGAAACCAGGTCTTCACGTAAACCAAGACAATTTGTGAGAGTGACAAGTGGGTCATGTCACATCATGATAGAAAATTGCATTGTGAGAGATAGTTTCTTGACACAATGTCCAAGACTATAGAAACCATGATAGTTTCTAGCATTGTGAGTGCCCTTAGATAGACTTGGTTTCTTGTGTTTTTCCTTTCTCTCTTCAATAAATATAGCGTCACATCAGCAAAAAACAATAAATAGAGGGATAATAAATGAGGATAGAAACCATAGTAGAGTCTCGCGACCGTGAGTGCTCTAATCGCCCGCACTCCGCAGCATTTCCGAAGATCATAGCCAGTAAAAACCATTTGTCCAACGTCATCAGAATTGCACTTCACGATCAAGGAAAAGTGGAAAGCTTGCTATGCGTACTCGATGGAGTACTCCCCGAGGCTATCCGCACTCGTCATACTTTTAAATTCATCCTTTAAAAGAATATTCCATCCTAGTCATCGATATCCTCTCTTTTACATACAGTTTTCCCGCACTCATTCATACTTTATATCTTACTTCATCCCAACTACCATTAGTGGGCCCAATTTGTAACTTTATCTAAATATATTCATGTGGCATCTCGTTTCGAAGAATTTATTGAAACAAGTTTAATGGTGCAATCGAAATTTAATTTGGCTTTTTAGTTTAAGAGTTATAACAGTTTTTTTTGATAGTTTCAAATAGTGGGGCCTACCGACGGCGCATCTCTCCAAGCATGCACAGTTACTGTCCCCATCTCCACTCTCTCCCTCCCCACATGGTGGGCCCTACGCTGCATACCTGTAGCGTTCCTGCTGCACAGCGCTCTATTTCCCGTCTCTGCGTTTGAACGCTCCCATCCCGTCGCGGCTTACGCATACCCGGTGCAGAGAATTTTACTGTAAGTTGGTACTGGAGTACGCCCGTTGCGTACCCAGTGCGGACAGTCTGATGATGTGCATGTTGGCCTCTGGATGGAGTACATCAGGCGCAGCTTCAGGCTACAATGTTGCCACATTGCCCAGTTGCCACACTCTTTTCGGCCTCCCTTTCGCCGAGAGCTGCAAGCACGACGTGACCGCTGTCGGGGGCATGTGCACACACCATGACAGTTGACAGGCCGGACACATATCATGCATGTCACCAACCGAGGCCAACTAGCTAATCGCCGCAGCATCGCCGTTGCTCCAGAGACGTGATGAGCATAACATAAAAAACATTTATCACGTACGTCAAATTAAAATTACGCCTCACGATCAAGCGGAAGCTATCTGATGATGTATGTGTTGACTTTGGGTCTTGCGTAGCCAAAGCAGACGCCGACAAGAGTGTGTGGCGTGATGGCTTCACTGGTGTGGCGTGTCTACATGGGTAGTGCCCGGTCGATTCACCGCATCGCAACGATATGGACTCGAGCGGCAATTAAAGTGACGGTTCCTCCATTTGTCAAAAAGACTAGAATTTTGTTTTCAAAGGGTGAAAGATACTAGTTTTTTTTTCCGACCAGAAATATAGTACTCCCTCCGTTTTAAATTATAGTTCGTTTGACTTTTTTAATCTTAAGTTTGACCACTCGTTTTATTTGAAAAATTTGCACAAAACTAGTTAAATTTAAGTCATTCTCAAAGAGCATTTGTTAATAAAGCAATACACAACAAAAGAAGTGATATTTTACATAAAATTTTAAATAAGACGAGTGGTTAAAGTTGGGGTTGAAAAAGTCAAACGAACTACAATTTGAAACGGATTTAGCATTAGAAATACATTAGTCGTTTTTGGTTGCTTTCGTTGAAAATGTAAATTAAACGCAACGAAGAGCTAGCGAGCTAGGGGAACTCGCCACGTACCCTTGGGCATGCATGCAGGAACATAGTATCGCAGTAGTATATGTCCATGTACATATATGCATGGTGCTCGGTGAGTCAGTGTTAAAAGAAGATAAAAAAATTGTGGATGTGTGCGCTGCTTGATTGTGTATTTCTTGGTGGAAATGTCCGTGGATTTGGGTTTCCCTAGTAAAGGCATGCATGCATGCAGCCAATTGAGGTTGATCTTGGCCTTCCTTTGGGTTGTTTGACATTCTTCACGCATTTGATTTATTGTTATTGTATATTAACTGGCAACTTTATGGTTTGATCAATTGGTAGTACTAGATGCTTTAAACAAACACGACAATCTGTCAAGTATTTCAGAACTAGACAAAATGTCTTGTTGGAGAAGACATAATAAGCAGTATACACTGTTGTCCTGATGATTAATTATGGTTGCCAGTGCTACAACTTCTCTCGACATAAACAAGCTGAAGAGCGTGCGTTTTGCCAAACAATCTACGAACACGATTCTGCGAAAGCTTGTTTCTTTTCCAAACAAGAAAGAAAACAAAAGGCAAATCGGAATGTTCTAAATTAAACAACGCCGGCCACTGGTGGCCCTCACTCCATGCATGCATGCATTCGCATCGGAGAGCATTGATCCTGAGTTGCCTTGCGGTTCAAAGGGTTCCCTGATTGCTTGAAGAATAATGAGATAGGTAGCAAGCAAAGAATTAATCTACGGGAAGATGGAACTTGACGTGCAACACACTTTGGGGGTTGTTGTTGAACTCCGCGGGGCATCGAGCAGCCGAATCATGCTGATTAGCTTACTTCCTCGATGATTAATTTACGCTCATTCGCTCTACTAGTTAATCGTAATCATTTTCTGGTTAACTTTAACAAAGCTGCTACTAGTAGCTTTTGCCTCAGCCGCGCCACCAATGGAAGAACTTCTTCGGAACCACGACGCACGGCAGGGGAGGGATGATTGACTGACCGCCGCTGCCAGCTTGGCGTGTTTCTGGTGCATCGCTGAGCTCACAGCTATAGCTACAGTTCTCTGCTGCTATTAATTCCTGCTACTCTCGGCGCCGGAGGGTCGCCGCGTCGTTGCTGACTCATCACCGATGCCTCCTGCTAATCTTCACCCATGAGGCCATGATGACCCACCGGCAGTGCCATCACCACCACCTGACGAGATCTCGCCGGCCCCTTGCCACTATATATACCACCACCCCTCTCTCTCCAGTCGCCATTATTCCAACCAAGATCATCTCAGAAGCAAACCTGCTCCACTGTTTAAACACTTGAACATAACAAGAAGAGAGAGAGAGAGAGAGAGAGAAGATGAGGCCGGGTATTTCGGTCAAGCTAATGGGCGGCGGTGGCGCCGGCGGACCACCACCGCCGAGCCTATGGAAGACGCCGACCCCGTACATCTTCCTGGCGCTCGCCTTCGTGATGGGCGCCATCGCGGTGTCGCTGCTCGTGCTCATCTGCACGCGCAGGAAGGCGTCGTCATCGTCGTCCGACGAGCAGAAGGCGGCGGCGCGAGCGCTCGTGCCGCTGGACCGGGAGCCCAAGGTCGTCGTCTTCATGCCCGGCGACGACCACGCGCCGTCCTTCCTCGCCAGCGTCAAGCCGCTTGGCGATAACGGCACCGCGGCCGCAGTAGTGTAGGCGCGCTACCCCGTGTGGCGAACCGATCGAGCGCGGCGCCGAGCCGCGGGGCAATTTTGTTGATACTTTTCTTCGTTTTTGTTTGAGTGGCGGCGACTTTTGAGAGATGAAATCATTGAGAAACGAAGTTTGTTTTGGTTTGTCTCGGCAAAATTAAAGCTTCCATCTTCAATGGATTGGCTGCGTACGTGTTCAGTTGGATCCAGTCGATTATGCTTGTACGATGGATCGACCATGCATGCTTTGTTTCGGCCATTAACGGTAAGTGTTTCTTAATTCGATCCGAGTCAAACTGGCGGCCAGGCCAGCATTGATTCATTCATCTGATAAATCTAGCAGTTTAGTAGCGCAATGAAATCGACATGTTACTAACATGGCGTCATGAACCGAGGCCGCCCGCCCGCCAACAGCATCCCCATATCTGCAAAGTTGAATTCATTGTGCTAATAAGCTGCTAGATTTATCTGATGACCAGTACTGAATCTCCCGGCCGTCAGTAATACTCATTAGTCTGACTCGAGTACGTAACAGCAAACACCTACCGCCGAGGTTCCTCGATCGTACGTCGCTGTGATGGCGGCGTGTGTGTTGTATGATCACGTACCGTTAGTGGACGAACAAAGCATTGCATGGTCGATGCTGCACAAAAAAGATCGTACGTTCAGTTCAGAATAAGCCAAATAAATCGATTCGATCCCAACTGAACTAAGTAACACTAGCTAGCTCGATGGTCGATCTCGTCGTCTCCCCTGCTGTCTGTCTACATACACTGCCGCCGCGCCGTCGTGACCGCAGAGCGGCTTGGCGCTGGCGAGGAAGGACGGCGCCGCGTGGTCGCCAGGCATGAAGACGACGACCTTGGGCTCCCGGTCCAGCGGCGCCAGCGCGAGAGGCGATGCCGCCGCCGCCTCCTGCTGCCGCGAGGTCGACGATGACGAAGACCCCTTGTTGCGCGTGCAGATGAGCACGAGCAGCGCCACCACGATGAAGGCGAGGCTTAGGAACAAGTACGGTGTCGGCGTCTTCCATATGCTCGGCATCTCCGTCCTCATCATCTCTCTAGAACTAGCGCAGCACAAGGAAGAAACCTCTAGGTATTGGTGGCTTGCTTCTGAGATCTTGGGTGGAATGGAATAATTGCGACTGACGGAGAGAGAAGGTGGTATATGTAGGAGTAGTGGCGATCGAGGGTCAGGGAGGGTAGTGGAGAAAATGAACAAACCGTTTGCTTTGCCGAATTGCCCGTTCTGCCAGGTGAGATCGTCAGGTCAGACGGTGTGCCGTGGTGATGGCGCGCTGGGTGTGGTGATCGTGGGTGTTTTTTTCCCCCTGTGGTGGTCGTAGCCAGTGCCACAGCTGCCGGATGCAGGTTGTTGGCACATAGGAGGGTTAGCCGCTGGGTTTGGAGTTTGGACGGGTAGTGAAACAGCTCTCGAGACTGGGTGTGCTGTCTGTGTGCGCCTCCAACTCCAAGCACCATTGTGATTTTTTTTAAACAAAAACGAAACGTAGATATTCTAGGGATTGGATTGGTATAGTATTATTCCAGCATATTCCCTTCTGTTCGAGAAAAAAAAATCCCTTCGTTTCAAGATGAATACATTCTACTAATGCATGCATCTTGTATTAATGCATGCATACTATGAGTATTTCAAAATATATATTTGTTTTGCTTCTCTAGATATACAAATCCAAAAATGCACTTATTTTGTAACAGAGGATGTACATATCGGAGAGTGTAGTACGAGTACTCCACTATGATAGTATACACTATAATTAATGTGTTAGTAGTATGGTACTTGGGTGCCTGTTTGACTAATAAGATTAATATTGCAAAAAACACCTTTCCCCACGCCCGCGTCGCTCCCCACGCGGGCGACCGGGCGACTCCCAACCCTAGCGGGCGCCGCCACCTCCTCCCCTCTCTCTCCCGGTCGCCGCCCGCCGCGAGGTGAGCTGCCCGGCAAGGCCGCGGGGTTCGCCGGGATGGCGGCGGCGGGGCCTTCGCTCATTGGTGGAGTGGTGGCGCGAAGGCGCAGCGACCTGGCGGGTCGCGGCCGGGCTCGGGCCGCGTGGGGCTCGCGCCGGCCTCTTCCCGCAGCTGCTGCAGCGCCGGCCAGAGGGTGGGGCGCGCGGTGCTCTACTCCGCCCCTCCCTCCCTCCTTGCTAGGCGGCGGCGGCGCTGGCCTCCCCATGGCCGGACGCGGGCGGTGGTGGCGGGCGGGCGGCGTTCGTCGACGGCGGGATTGGGCTACCTGCGCCGGATCCGGGGCTTCCTCGACCGGATTTGGGGTGGGGGGGCAGCTGTGGTGGTGGAGGAGTCGATGACTATGGTGGCGGATGTGCGGTGGTTTTGGTGCTCCCGATCCGATCCGGGGTGGCGCTATGATGCTTGGGGGCGGCGTTCGTGGGGACAGAGGTGCGGTGGTGGAAGCATTTGTGGTGGTGACGCTGCTGGTGTCTCGGTAGGGGTGGTGCGGGGTTGCCGCTGCGGCGGTGATGCGACGGGTGGAGGTTGGTGCCGTGGTGGTGGCGCCACGGCAGAGCGGCGCGTGGTGGCGGTGCCGGTGCCGGTGGTTGGTTGGTGGTGGAGCGGCGCGAAGATGGCGGCGGGTTGGTTGGCTCGGTCGCACCGGGCGTTCTGGAGAAGGGCAACCGGATTGCTTGATGGTCGGTACTCCCCTTCTTCTCCTCGGCAAGTGTTGCCGCGGCGGCGCCATGGTGGTGAGGCCGGGGTTCCTCCGGTGATGGCGTTGTGGTTCGATGGGGGCGTGCTGTTGGCATGACCGAGAGTGTGCAGCAGGAATGGTGGCTTGGGCGAAAGCCTTAACTGCCGCTTGGTCGGTGGCAATGGTGGCGGCGGCTTTGCGTCGTCGTTCTCCCCGTTGGGGGCACCATTGATGGCTGCCATTTCCTCGCAGCAGGTTCTCGGGGTGAAAACCCCAATCCTCTTTGGACTTGCGGCGACGGCGCCATCGGGCGCCGTGCCCTCCTTGGAGGCGCCGCATCTGGAGACCCGTCTTGGCTCGTGGCAGTGGTGGTGGTCGGCTGGTGGTGTTGCCTGCTCGTCGCGGTTTGGTGTGCACCTGGTCGGAGTTGGCAGGAAGGAGCGGAGGGCCCATGGGGCCGGAGGTCTTGAGTTGTCATGCATGGTGGTGGTGATCCCGGTCTTGGTGGGGCGGAAGTGATGCTCTTGGAGTGGTTTCGAGATATCCGAGTCCCGGGTAGTAGTTGAGTCGTTGGGTGAGGCGAGGCCCCCAAGTTGAGTTGCTTTGGGATCGGTGGTTTTCAACGGTGCCGCAACAAGAGTGTCTGGCGATGCAACGCCGGAGCGGGGGGATCGACGATTGTGGGTGTGCAACTTGAGGAGGATAGTCCTGTGGCGGAGGAGTTTCAGGTGGCTGCTCGGACTTGCAGCGAGCTGCGGCTCATACGTTGGTGACGACGGCGCAGTATCGACGGCTCCCTTGCAGCTCCTCTCCCAGGTGGTGGTGGCGTGGTGACTTCGTGTTCTGTGGGTTGTGTTCTTGGATTTGTGCCTTTTCCCGTGGTGGCTCGTGGCTCGTGTCGACGTCCCAATCCGACCGAGCGGCGGTGATGGAACCTCGTGTTGATGACCCAATCCAACCGAGAGATGCTTATTGTTTATCCTTGTTTTCCATCCGTGTAGTTGTTAGTCGAGTTGTATAAGTGGTTCAGAGTTGTGGAGTTGAGTAGGCGCTATTTGTGGCGCGAGTTGAGTAGACTTGGTACCTAGGTGTGCAGGCGGAGTAGGGTACCCTCCAAACTTGTATGGTTTTTCTGGCCTGGTTTCCAGTCAAAAAACTGGGCTGGCACTTGCCTTTTTCTTTTATTCGTCTAATAGAAATCGCGGCAAAGCTTTTGCCGTCCTTTCTAAAAAAACTAATAAGATTAATTATACTATAGAGAGATACTACTATCTCCATAGTCTATCCTAAGAATATTGCAATTTTGACCACGCGCATGGACCGAACATTCGTAGTTGACTAGTTGTATATTCTTTTTCGGGCATGACACATGTGGAATTGTGTACATCAAGAATTTTGTAATACTAAGATCCTTAGTTGACATGCCTGTTTATATTTAGTTCTAGCCAAAAAATTGTAGGTTCGGCTCTGTAGCACTTTTTTCGTTTGTGTTTAGTAATTAACGTCTCAGCATAGATTAACCGGGCTTGAAAGATTTGTCTCGAACTTTACAGCTAAATTATGTAATTAGTTTTTTTATTTACCTACATTTAATGCTCTATGCATGTGTAAGAGATTCGATGTGGTAGGTACTGTAGCACTTTTTGGTTTATTTTTTGGGTTTGCATGGGAGCTAAACAGGTTCATATGATGATCTTTTACATATTTGACTATCAACAAAGGTTAAAAGAAAACCCCACCTGTGCTTGATCTGTGCATGGATAGCAGTATCAGTCTAGTTGTATACAGATGATCTATGGTTTTTTAGACTTTATTAGACACTTTGGACGGATGCTATATACACTGCAGGTTTATTTTGCGGTGAGATGCGGATATTCGACTATGCATAAGGATGGAAAATCAGCTGTGTGTGCGTGCATGGTAAAAGCTGATTCATTGAACCTAGCTGGCATGGCGTGTCTAGCTCCACAGTACACTCCAGCCCAGCTTAGTATACGTTGTACTACTGTGTACACACCGCTCCGGAGCCAGTTCTAGTGGGACTCTTGATCGGACAGATGAGATCGGCGTGGGTCGATCTGATATGTACACAGCGGCTGGCGAGGTAGCTCTCGCTCCGTCGACGGCGGCGTTAGAGTGGCGACACACATAGATACTAGGAGTATGCAGCTGGCGTGGCGTGCGTTTCCGAGTCGCTGCGCGCATCCGCATTGAATTGTATACAACCGCAAACGCGTCGGCGTTCGTGCTGCCTGCAGCCGAAGCTAGCGATGGAGCAGGCAATGGCTTGAGAATTGAGATGAGATGCATGCAGTTCAGTGGTGTGGTGATGAGTCATATGATGACCTTTTACATATTTAACGATACACAAAGCAGAAGTGAATCGACCGTAGCAATCAAATGAGTCATATGAACAACAGCCCGAGCAATACAAAAAGCAGAAGTGAGGGTTCGCTGTCATCAGGCACTCAGCCGGCCGGGGTCAGTCAATCCCTCCCCTGCCGTGCGTCGTCGTTCCGAATTAAGAAATTCTTCCATTGGTGTTGCGGCGGCGGTTTTCGCGGGTAGTAGTGGTACACGCATATGGCCCAGCTGAGGTAAAAGCTAGTAGCTTTGTTAAAGTTAACCAGAAAAATGATTACAATTAACAGCATGATTCGGATGCTCGATGCCCCGCGAGTTCTACAACAACCCCCAAAGTGACCAATGTTGCTCGTCAAGTTCCATCTTCCCGTAGTTATTTCTTTGCTCGCTATAGCTCCCTCATTTTTTCCAAGCAATCAGGGAACCCTTTGAACCGCAAGGCAACTCAGGATGCTCTCCGATGCGAATGCATGCATGCATGCAGTGAGTGGGCCAGCAGTGGCCGGCGTTGTTTAATTTACAACATTCCGATTTGATTGGTGTTTTCTTTCTTGTTTGAAAGAAAAAGCTTTCGCAGATTCGTGTTCGTAAATTGTTTGGCAAAACGCACGAGATATGTTCCTGCATGCATGCCCAGGCCGGGTGGCCAGTTCCCCTCGCTCTTTGTTGCGTTTGCATTTTCCGCGAAAGCAACAAAAACGACTCATATGGAGTATATCTAATTCTAATCTTTGACCCATTCAAAAAGAATTATAATCTTTTTGACAAATGGAGGAACCATCTATTCAATCGAGTCAAGGTCGTTGCGATGCGGTGAATCGACCGGGCACTAATACACATGTAGACACGCCACACCAGTGGAGCCATCACGCCACACACTCTTGTCGGCCGTGTTTTCTGCAGCTGCCGTCTGCGTTGGCTACACAGTCTACACAGACAAGGCCCGATCGAATGATCGATGACAGACGAGGTCAACACATACATTAGCAGGGGTTGCACAGTGCATTGAGTACGGCGAGCTCTAGCTTTCAGCTTTCGGTTGATCGTGAGGTGCAATTTTATTCATTTTGGCGTGATAAATGCTTTTACGCTCTTCATGTCCCACGCAATCCTGCGGCGATTAGTGCGTCGGTTGGTGACATGATGTCTGACTGTTTTGTCATGTCACGGTGGGCACCAATCATTTGTAGCTCTCTCCGGGTTGACATGAAACAGAGAGGCAACATCGTGCCGTGCAGGCTGCACACTGGATGATTGATTTGTTCATTGTGTACTCCAATACATTGATCTATTGCTTATGTTTATGGTTATATAAGTAAGGATGCAAGTGTGAATAGGTATGTGGTCCAGTTGTAGGGCGGTCCAGTGGGACTACCCACGCGCCGGTGAGACGGCAGCGCGGCTATTCTGACCGCGCGCCGGTGAGACGGCAGCGCGGCTATTCTGACCGCGCGCCGGTGACCCGACGACGGGTCTTTCATTTCCGCACGATGGCGGATCGACGGTAGGGTTATGATCCAGGTAGGCACTTCCCCCGCCGTCCTTTCGATTAAGTTCTTTAGGGTTAGGATTTCGGTTGACATTTCTTTTGAATTGAAATTCGCTCTATTCTACTCCCAATCCAATTTGAATCGGTCGTTCATCTTTTTCTTTCCTGATCCAAATCGGTTCATTCAATTTCTTCTGTACTTTTTCTCTTCTGAATCGAAAACGATCCGATATCCTTTCAATTTCCTATCCTTGATCTGATCCACACTATAGACCAGACTCGTGATACCATTGTTAGAATCTTAGATCGACACTAGGTGTAGATCAGTGGGTAATACTTTACATTTGGGATGAACATGATTCCTGAGAGTGAGAATGAGAGAGAAGGGATCGGAGAGAAGTGAATGCACGTACCAGTGGACCTGACACAGGAGGTGCTCGTCATCGACGTGGTCAGTGTGTAGTCGGTGAAGGGTTGGTGGAGAGGCAACGCCGGTGGAGCTTCCCATCGCTGGCAACGCCACCCTCTCGATCGGTCTAGGGTTAGGACGGTGGGGAGCGTCGGCTGTCATAGTGAACCTCGTGTCTTGAGCCGCTGGTCCCTACCTCCTCTATATAGGGCTGCACGACGGGGGCCAGCAGCCACGTCTTGGGTTGGGTTTCCCCGATCAGGACGTGGTCCAGAGGTCCATCTCCACCATTGGGTTGAGATGGGTGAGATCAATTCTAACATGTTTGTGCAGCGCTCAGTCATGCCAGGCGCCCTTTTTGATTTGGAGATTTTTTTTCGCACCAGGCTATATATCCTACTGCAGGTCGATTTCCTTGCGCTTATAAATCGCTAGATTTGTGAGATGAATCAATATTGAAGTGCCCGACCGTCAGCCTGAAGGAAACACTGAATTCAAAGCCAAATCGATTGGATCGAACTAACTGAACAGGCAGCCAAACCAAAAAACGCCGTTCGCGTTTATTGATGATGGACGGACGTTTGCGGAAACAAACCAAACTTCGTTTGATCACTTTCATTTCAAAAGCTGCCGCCTCTCAGTTTTTTTTTTTATACTCAAAATTGAGAAAGGAAAAAAAAAAAGGAAAAGTATCCACAAAATTGGCCCCATGTTGCCGGCCGGACACGGCGACGCACGCCGTTCTGTTCGGCACGCGCGCGGGGTAGCCAGCCCCTGCGTACAGGCTACACTGCCGCCGCGCCGGCGTCACTGGCAAGCGGCTTGACGCTGGCGAGGAAGGACGGCGCGTGGTCGTCGTCACCGGGCATGAAAACGACGACCTTGGGCTCCCGGTCCAGCGGCACGAGCACTCGCGCCGTCTTGTGCTCGTCGGACGACGATGGTGACGCCTTCTTGCGCGTGCAGATGAGCACGAGCAGGGATACCGCGATGACGCCCATCATGAAAGCGAGGCCTAGGAAGATGTAAGGGGTTGGCGTCTTCCATAGGCTCGGTGGTGGTCCGCCGGCGCCGGCACCGCCGCCCATTAGCTTCACCGAAATACCCGCACCCTGCCTCTCCGGCCTCATCTTCTCTCTTTTCTTTTTTTTTTTTCTTATGTTTAGCACTAGCAGCACAACGAATTGAAGAAACCAACCACCTTGCTTCTGAGATGTTGGGTCACTTGGGTGGAATAATGGCGAACGGTGGAGAGAGGGCCGTGGTGTATATATAGCGGCGGGGGCCGGGCCGGGAGGGATGTGGAGAAAAGAAACCGGCCGCTTCCTGCTTGCGTTGCCGAGTTCCCCCAGGCCAGCAGGTGAGATCTCGTCAGGTGCTGTGGTGACGGAAGGTGCTGCTGCGGGTGGGTTAGCAGGAGGGTTAGCCGCCATCGCCACCGGGTTTGGACGGAACGAACAAGGTGAAACGGCTAGGCGCCGCGCGCGCTAGCTGGTTTTGCCTGTCGAGACTGGTGGGAGAAATTAAAGCTGGATGCTGTATGCGCCTCCACGCATGCATGCACCCGGCCAGTGTGATGTGAAAACCTGAAAACGTAGGTACGTCCGTCCGTGTATTAATTCTAGACCGAGATATTATCTGAATCCCAAAAATGTTGCAAAATTCTGATTGTGCATCCGAACAAAAGTTTCCTAGTTGCATTCTTTTTAGGAAGTGGAACATCAAAGGTCCTTTGGTTTATTTGTAATGATGGCACAAAACAAAACAAAAAATTGTATTATCAGCCTTTATCTACTTTAACATATTATACTCGTGATCATTAAAGGTTGATGAAAGCTAAGAGAACTCTACTAGTGGCGGTGGATCTGTGGGTCGATAAACAGTACCAGTCTGGCTATAGTACAGATGGTCTATATGGGTTTAGACGACTTTGGACTTTGGACGGATGCCATGCATGGTACAGATTTATTCTGCAGTGAGATGCGGATATTCGACTATGCTGCCAACGGGTACATAATGATGATGGTCGTGGACACATAGAGATGGAGAAATGGAACGAGTGCGTGCATGGCAAGAGTAGATTCATTGAACCTAGGCTGTGTTTACATGGACGAAGTTTGGAAAAAAAATGTCGCATCGGACACTGTAGTACTTTTCGTTTGATTGTGGTAATTGTTGTCCTACCATGACCTAACTAGGCTCAAAAGATTCGTCTCGTCGTGTACATTAAAGCTATGTAATTAGTTTTTTTTATTTACCTACATTTAGTGCTCCATGCAAGAGGTAAAAGATTTGATGTGATAGGTGAATAATGATTTTTTGAGAGAGAATTGGAGGAACTAAACACAGCCCTAGCCGGCCGTATCCTATCAGATGTACACAGCGTTCCAAGTCACCTAGTTGGACCTCTCTACTCTTGATCGGACGGACTATGCAGAGACATCAGGGGTCATCGACTCGTGTACGCTGTACAGCGGCCGCGGTGCATGGATGAGCTGGCACTGCCCGGGCAGGCCGGCAGCAGAGCGGCGGCACGCAGATGCAGCTGGTGTGGTGTGGGTGCATCCGTGCATGTGGCGTGCGTTTCCGAGTCGCTGCGCGCGGGATTCCCAAATTAAGTCCAAACGCGTTCGAGCGAGCGATCAAGCCGCAACGGCTTGAGATGAGATGCATGCAGTGGTGTGTCAGTGATGTGTCAGCAGCGATGCGGGGACCCGTCGCTGAGAGTAGCTGATCTGAATACAGCAGCTGAGCTTGAGCTAGCACACAGCGTCAGTGATGAGTCAGCTCGCTCAAACGTCTGACGCGCACCGAGGAGCAGAAGCTGGTCGACAAGGTGGCGGCCAGGATCCCGACCTGAAAGGGCGACCTACTCACCAAGGTCGGGAGATGGACCCTGGTTCGAGATCACGCTCTCCGGCGATACCGGTCCACACAGCCATTTGCTGCGCATTTTTCCCGTGGGCTATTGAGGAGATCGACAAGAGGCGTCGTGCGTTCATCTGGGCAGGGACAGACTCGGTTGCTGGCGGCAAGTGCATGGTGGCATGGCCGGTAGTCAATTCCCCCAAAGAACTCGGGGGTTTGGGGCTCCCCGACCTCGGGATCATGGGCTATGCGCTGCTGCGGTGGGAATGGCAGCGGCGCACCCAGCCGGATTCACCATGGGCACGTCTCCCATATAGGCCTGAGAAGGCGGTTGAGGCCATGTTCAGAGCATCCGTCCACGGTGGTGCTTGGGGAACGGTCGGCGCTCTGTTACGGATCGACGCCTGGCTTCCGGCTGGGGCAATTTCGACTTCGCCCCAACCTGTTCAAGGCGGTCGGCCCTCGGCGCCGAAGACGCCTGTTCATGACGCCCTCAACAACGAACGATGGAAGCGCGACATCGTTGGGGCACAGACGGCGGCGGTCATCGATGAGTTCCTCCGCCTCGGGGACATACTACTTGAGGTGTAGCTTTAGCCCGATGTTGACGACCGCCGTTTGGAAGTGGACGGCGAATGGCGAGTACTCCTCCTCCTCGGCGTACCAGCTCTTCTTCGCAGAAGGAGGGGGGGGCACGTGAGATTTGGCAGGCCTCCGCCCCACCAAAGGTTAAGTTCTTCTTGCTGGCTCGTCTTTGCACGGGCGACCTGGACGGCCGATCGAAGAAGGAGGCATGGTCTACAGACGTTAGCTGACTGCGCCCTATGCTCACAAGCCGGCGAATCCACTGACCACCTTCTCGCCTCCTGCAGCTACATTCGGCAGGTGTGGCACCTTCTACTCACCCGCGTGGGTCTCGCGCACCTTTGCCCGTCCGCCGACTCCACCTTCGTCGACTGGTGGCTTCACATGCGCACCCTCCCCCACGACAGTTCAGGAGGGCCTTTGATTCGCTAGTGCTCCTCGTCTCTTGGGAGGCTTGGAAGGAGTGCAACCGGAGGACCTTTGACTCCATCTCCCTCACGCCACTCCAGCTCGTGGACGCCATTCGTGCTGAAGCTGAAGCGTGGGTGTTGGGCGGTTTCAGGGGGTTGCAGCCTGTCGTCGCGGCTCTTCTGACAGGCGGATAGGACCCGGCTCTTCTCGTTACTATTGCACAATTGTATCCATCTTAGTTTTACAACCTCACAGCTCCACCGTGTAGCCGGTGCCTTTTGTCAGTGTCCCCTACCTGTGGTATCTCCTAAGAATCTCGCCATGGTTATGTCACAAGCCGTGTAAAACTTTTTCTATAACTCCTCTTAATAAAGTACGAGCTAAGCTTGGTTTCGGAAAAAAGCTAGCACATAACAGTTCCAGGCCGTGAGAGTGCTGATCTGATTGAATACTCCACAACTGTCGATCTGGTTGGCGGCCGGTAATTCCTTCTTCGTTTTCCCCGTAGCCGGACCCGGATGGATGGAAACACGTTCGTCGTGTGGTGCCGTATATAGTGTGCCGATCTGGTTCTGGTGTGACACGTACAGCTACCTAAGCTCTGTGAGCTGAGCTAGCGATGGATGCACACGCGGTCGTTGTCGCAACAAAAAAAGGAGCGTCAAAATTGCACGACTCACAAGTCGATCCAATCCGGTTAAAAGCAGAGTGAAGGCGTGTGTGTCATCAGGCACTAAGCTGCGTGGTTAGTGAATTAATCCCTCCTCCTCCCTCCCCTGCCGTGCATCGCGCTCCCAATTCGTCCATTGGTGGCGCGGCGGCGGTTTTCGCCGGTGATGGTGGTACGCATGCATGGCCCAGCGTCAAAGCTTAAAGCTATACGACTGGCTTTGTTAAAGTTAACAGGAAAATGATTACAATTAACTAGTTGATCAGCGAATGAGCGTTAGTTAATCATCCTAGAAGTAAGCCAATTAAGCATGATACGACGGATATGCTCGACGATGCCTGATGCCCCCGAGTTCAGAAGCACCAACGTAAGGAATGTTGCTCGTTAACAAGTTCTTAAAAAAACATAAAGTGGACGTTGGTGGTTTTGGACTCAGGGCATGAAGAATGTAAAACCCAAAAGAATGGCCAAGATGGAGCTCAATTGGCTGCCTTTACTGGGGACTTCCAAATACACGTACGCACATTCTACCGACGAATACACACTGTATGCATGTGGACACACTACTGTGATATGTTCCTGCGAAGGGTGTGGCCATTTCTCCTCGCTCACTAGCCCTTTGGGCGTCCCCAGTGGCCTTTTGCAAATTGCCTACTCAAATCAAATAGAAAAATATAAAAATATATTCAAAGTATATCGTGCGAGACTAGCGCTTTTCTTTCTGACACTCTTTCTCTTCAACAATGAATAAATTACACGCTTGTAGCTTGCGATTTGTACGCCCAGCTATTGTATTTTCGGCGAAAGCAAAAGGACTCGAATCCTACTCCTATATGGCTTTGCCTATATCTAAATCTGATCTATTCTTTTTGACAAATGGAGGAACCGTCGCTTTGATTGCCGATCGAGTCCGGGGTCGTTGCGATGCGGTGAATCGACCGGGCACTACTACACATGTGTACACACCAGTGGAGCCATCTATCACGCCACGCACTCCTGTCGGCTGTGGCGTCTCTGCTTTCGCTACGCAACACCAGAATTGGTGATAGATGAGATCATCACATTAGCAGGATGCAGAGAGTAGGTACTCCAATGAGTACGGCTACCTTTCAGCTTTTGTTTGATTAATTATTGTGAGGCACAATTTTGACGTGATAAATGTTTTCCTTATGAGCACCAGCAATAATCAGATCGGTTGGTGACATGCATGATGTGTGACTGTGTCATGTACGTGTGCGCATGCCCGGCAGCGCGTTGTCACGTCCTATTCCTACGGGTAGTCCTCGGCGAGAGTGGGTCGAAAATCAAAATGAAAGAGAGAGGCAACATCGTGCTGTCGTGACGGAGAGATGATCTATCTAGCTAGGAAGCACCCTTGGATGATATAGATTTGCTCATTGTACATACACTGATATATAGTACTATTGTTGCATGTTTAAGGGTGTTTAGTTGGCGAAGTATTTTCGTTCGGTTACTGTAGCACTTTTTGTTTGTATTTAGTAATTATTGTTCCACGGCCGTTAGTTCGCCACCGCACGCCGCCCGTGAGGTGGGAGCCGCACAGGGGCAGATCCCGCCGCTGGCGTGCTCGCCCTCAAGGTGTGCGGCCAGGTGGGGCAGATCTAGGCCGGGGATGATGAAGACGCCCGCTAGGAGAGGGAGGAGTAGGGTGTTTGCGCCCACGCTCAGCCGTCGACGATGCGAGGAGAGGCGACGAGCCAAGCGGCAGAGGAGAAGAGGAGCGTCGGTGCTCGCGGCTTCGCCTCACCCGGGCGCTGAGTTGAGAGGAGAAGGAGCGGCGCTGTGGTGTGGGGAGGGGGGGCTGCGCGTCGGGGCGGGTAGGAACTGGGGCGTGGGAGGGGAAGGGATTAGGGTTGGGTCGGTTGTGGCCTATGGCCTGTGGGAAGGGCGGCGTGCTGTGTGCTCTTAGCAGGCAGGCCAGCTTGCTGGGCCACTATCGGGCCACACTCTATGGAGTATTTATTTACATTTCTTAAGAATTAGGAAAGTACATCATTCCCTTTTTCATTTATGTGACCCATTAAATATCTTCATTTGATTGCTTGCTCGTGATGAACTCGGGTCGGCCACCGCCGCTTGCTCTAGAGAGATTCCCAAACGCAATGATGCATGATGCATCCCATTTGATTCCCAAACATCGTCATTTTCCCTCGTTCCCCGCTTCACCACCTACCCTTCCACTCACCCTCCTTCCAGTGTACCTTTCTTTTGTCTCTATGGACTCCTGATTGGAGTCGCTAGAGGAATTTTTCGTGCATGCAAGAAGTCGACAAGTGAGTATGTCTATGGATCACAGTTGTGCCAACCTTATCAACTCAATCAGACTCCTCCTTCCCATCCATTATATCTTCCCCTCACCCTCACCCTCTCCCACCCACCCACCGCCATAGGACACCGATGGCCCCTCTTCTTCCCTCTCCCAGTGATGGCAAAAGCAAGCCATTGCCGAGAATGGCAATAGCAGTGGGTCGGCTTCTTTATCAACCTGACCCCTGGCCTCATCACCTTCATGCCTCTCTCTCCACTCGTCTGCTGATCTCCCAAACACCACCTCTTGCTCCACTCATCCTCTGATCCCCAGCTCTCATTGGCACCATGGGCAACACGATCGCGCCTGCCGTGGTCTACGGGATTGCTGCCCCCAACTACGTCGTCGGCGTCGTGACCGGTGACGCAGCCACCCTCTTCGCGTTCAAAGAACGCGCGACAAGGCATTTTGTGAAATTGGTATTTTTGTTCAAGAAATTTAACTGTCTATATAGTTTTAAATGAATACACTCAGCTTGGGTGGGGAGGGGGGCTACGGCCCCTGCTGGCCCCCCAGACTCCACCTTCCCACCCATTATATCTTCCCTTCAAGCTCACCCTCTCCCACCCACCCACCGCCACCGGTCATCGACGGTCCCTCTTCTTCCCTCTCCCGGTGAAACCATGGCAAAAGCAAGCCATTGCCGAGAACGACAATGGCGGTGGGTCGGCTCCTTTATCAACCTGACCCCAGGCCTCATCTCCTTCATGCCTCTTGCTCCCCAACACCTCCTTCACCCTCTCGCTCCACCAGTCTGCTGATCTCCCAAACACCACCTCTCGCTCCACTCGTCCACTGATCCCTAGCTCTCGTCGGCACCATGGGCAACATGATTGCGCCTGCCGTGGTCTGCGCGATTGCTTCCACCAGCTACGTCGTCGACTTCATAACCGGTCATGTAGCCACCTTCGTCGCATTCAAAGAACGCGCTACGAGGCATTTTGTGAAATTGATTTTTTTTTCTAGAAATTTAACTATTTGTATAGTTTTAAATGAATACACTCATTCTAGAAATTTAACTATTTATATAGTTTCAAATGAATACGCTCAGCTTGGGGGGGGTGCGGGTGTACGGCCCCTGCTGGTCCCCTTGGTTCCGTCACTGATGTAGAATAAGTAGTACTCTGTATTCTACTTGTTCTTTTAAGGAAATCCGCATTCTCCCACAAGTCCATGCACCTTCTCTTTTTTGCAGCATCCTTCTACGCTTTTACCATCCACGTTGCCACAAGGAGGGCGTGGATCTGGCCAGCGGTCGCACCCATCCCTCCTGTAACTACACTGCCAACAAGTCCAAGAAAATCAGTATCAACCACCAAAAAAAGAAACGAAATCAAGAATGCGGAGCGGTCGCTTACCAGAGAAAGTGTCATTGTGCTCCCTTTGTGAAGGCCATGAGACTGTCCGCGATGACCAGTGAGCACACCGACGACGGCCAGCGGCCAGGTGGCGTCGGCCACCCTTGGGCGGTTGGGCCTCCTCGTTTGGGATGTGACATCTCTCCATCCTTTCATTGCCTGGTTGTCAACGTTGATGGAGAAGTCGAAGCTGCATGTCCAAGAAGGCAGGCGTCCGACCGCCGCCGCCATCGTCTCGTTAGCAAGGCGATATTATTTAGGAAATAAAATAAAAATAAGAGCAGAGCAGTGACACAAATAGTATTGGATATTGTGCGAGCTAAGCGCTTGAGAGCTTCGCTAGCGGGCTTTGCTTTTTTGACACTACACCCTCCGTCCCAAAAAAAGAATGATGTTTTGGATTTTCGTGCCACACGAGTTCGGTTCGATTTGTACAAAATACGTGCAACATTTATGTCTCTAAATAAATTTATTAAAAAACTAGACTTAAAGATCTTTCCGATGATGCTAATTAGAGCAAAGTGCAAAGCGCTAAAAATAGTGGCGGGGTCCCACAGATATTGAAGGCTTGCATGCCTGCTCAGCCAATCGAATCGCATGTTGATCCTTCTCGCCGACCGAGGCGACTCACGAAACGCCCGCTCCTCTCTCTCTCTCTCTTCCTTTCTCTCTTCCTCATTGGTTGTCGCCGGCTGAAATTTGTCCACTGTACTTGCTCTTACTTAGCATAATTATTTATATATTTTAACATATAATTGCTGACAGTTATTTCTTGAAAGCGAAAAGGTCTCTTTTGAGACGGAGGGAGTATCTCTCTTTAACGAATAAAATACACTTCTACTAGAGCTCGCTAGCGGCCTTTGCTTTTTGACACTATCTCTCTTCGACGAATAAAATACGCTTCTACTAGCTCGCGATTTGTACGCCCAGCGTTTGCATTCTCGGCGAAAGCAAAAAGGACTCCTATGAGGTTACCACTGCCCAGCGCCCTACTACTCCTATAGTCCTATGTATGGCTTGCCTATATCTAAATCTGATCATTTTGACAAATGGAGGAACCGTCGCTGTAATTGCCGATCGAGTCGCGAGGGTCGTTGCGATGCGGTGAATCGACCGGGCACTACGCACTACCAGCACACACCAGTGGAGCCATCTATCACGCCACGCACTCCTGTCGGCTGCTGGCGTCTCTGCTTTCGCTACGCAAAACCAGAATTGGTGATAGATGAGGCCATCACATTAGCAGGGTGCAGAGAGTATGTACTCCAATGAGTACGTCTACCTTTCAGCTTTTGTTTGATTAATTATTGTGAGGCGCAATTTTGACGTGATAAATGTTTTCATATGAGGACGTACCAGTAATAGTGCTGCGGGAGATTAGTGGCATCCGGTTGGTGACATGCATGATATATGACCGTGTGTCATCTCATGGCGTGTGCATGCCCGTTCCCACGTCCTATTCCTACGTGTAGCCCTCAGCAAGAGTGGGTCGAAATGAAAGAGAGTGGCAACATCGTCGTGTCGTGCCGGAGAGATCTAGGAAGCACCCTTGGTGTAGATTTGTTCATTGTACTACGTACACTGATAGTGATATACAGTACTATTGCTGCATGTTTATGTTTATTATGTTTATATAGGTGATACATCGTTTTTACACTTCGTGTCACATGCCTTCGTGCGCCCGGCCAGTGCCATTGTAAAGGCGTTTTCTGTCGGCTCTTCTAGACAAGCAGTTGTACACAAGCATTACCCACGTTCGAAACTTTCTAAATTCTTAACCGTGGTCGCTAGTATCAGTAGAGAGTTTCATTTTGTTTCTAGGTCAGTCTCAGTGGACCTTTCATTGAAGTTTCATTTACATTAAATAGGTTGTCACATAAGCATTTTTAATGACATGACCGTGATTTAATAAGAGAGATAAAAAATGAGTGTCATTTAGATAAAACTCTTTTGACACGATTACCATCTATCCTTGAGTCATGGAATTAAATGATTTTGAAACTCTAAAATGAAATTTTGCATTGAGAGAAGATGTTTCATGAAAGTTTCATTTCATTTAACATGACATGACAGTTTTTAGAAACAACAAAGTGAAACTCTCCACTTTGTTGTAAGCTAGCTCTAAGTATTTTTTTTATTTTAATATTAATAAAAGTGAATCACAGGTGATGAGCCTCATCTCGAAAAAAAAAAAAATATTTTAATGAAAGTAAGAGAAAAGATAGTTATTTATTAAGACCTAAACTCATACACACATTTCAAGCTTACGTGAGAGTGTCATGTAGGTGTGTCATGTGAGTCATCCATGTTACGAACTACTACAATATACATATCTTAAAAGTTAGCACTATTGAAGAAGTTGACTTAAAATTAATAACTGCTAGATGATACCATTGAGGGTGCCCTTACAATTTGCTTTGCAATGCATTTACGGGCCATAGCATGTGTTGATATACAAGTTTTTCCAAAGTTGAGCGGGGACAAGCGGGTGTAGTCATGGCCGCTGCCGGAGGTGCCGGCATGGCCGCCTGGGTGTGTGCGAGCGGGCAGCCGCGACTAACGGACACGTGCTGCCGCAGCCACTTGGCCACACGTGAAGATGTTGAGGAAGTCATGGTTCAGTGGTGCTATGGATAAGGAAGAAAGAGAAGAAATAGGAAAAGAAGAGAAAAAAACGATAATATAGTCATCTTATTCTTTTGGTCTACTGTGAAGGTATTTTGTCAAATGGATACATCAAAAACATTTTTACCTTCACGTGAAGCTAGAAAAAAACAAATTTCACCATAAGCCGTGCCATTGCGGGGGAGAGCAATGCAGAAAAAGAAACCTCATCTTGCTTCCTCCTTTTTATCCAAACAAACCCACTTCCTGCTTACTTTTTTGTTTAGGAAAAAACTTTAGGCAAACTTTATGGATTCACAATTACTCTTATATCATTTACAAGAAGTTGTAAAATAGATGAAGAAGGATCATCTACCCAAATTTGAGAGCTCTTTTGTAACAAAGCTTGCCTAGCTAATATTTGGGCTACTTTACATGATCTCCTGCAATAATGACTGATAGATATCTTACTAAATCCTTTCAGAGTAGAGCAATCTCATCGTAGATAGCCACTTGAAAGTCCCTTGTTTGGTTTTGACTAATTGATAAAACCCTAGGACTAATCTCTATCCTTAAGTGTAATCTAGCTTGAGATGGTCCTAGCAAAGTATAGAATCATGGAGATCATGGTGGATGCATGGAGATGATCCAAAAGATGGTCAAGAGATTGGATTGGAGAAAAAAAGGAAGAGAAAAACAAAATGGGCTCAAGGCAGAGGTATAAGCAATAGGGTCATTTTGTTTTGCACTCAAGATACCATAGAGGGTGTGAGTGATTTAAGATCGATAGCCGAACTAATAAGAGGGAAAATACTTCAAAAACTTTGATCAAGTGCCACTAGGTATAATCAATCATGTCGATGCATTAGGACCTAGTTTGCTAACTCCTAACCTATTGGAAAATGCATTGCAAAATGCTAACATGGAAGCATGGGCTAAGAGAAAAAAGAAATGGATTGCCTGTCTTCCGTTGACCGGACACGCCTCTGGTGTTTGGGGCTAGTGCAACGCAGCCCAAGAACTTACTAGACGCACATCCGGACGTAGCACACACTAGTACAAAAATTCTTTTACAAGGCTTTTCTATTTTATTAACCGTGGCGGTTTCCTTTAATTTACCATGCCGGTTAATAAAACAGCCACGTTAAATAGATTGATCATGGCGGTCATGGTAAATGACGGTCCAGATGTTGGGCCCAAAGAAGCAAACCCTAGCTAGAAAGCCCATATGGGCCCGACTTCCAACTCATAGTATATAAGACCAAACTAAACCCTAGCCCACTTTGTCTGTCTCCTTTCCCCACGCCTCCCTCCACTCTCTAGCTCTCGCACCCCTCTCTCCCAACCTCACGCGCCCCCGGCACCGGCACCGACCCCACCCCAAGCAAATGATACCGCCCTCGGATCCAGCACCGTCCCCACCCTCCCTCCCAATAGCGGGCCTCGACGCTGGCAACGCTTGGGCCGGGCGACACCTAGGGCGGCGTGGAGGGGCGTTGGGGCGACGGACAAGGCGGATCTGGCGGCATTGAGATCGGTCAGCGTGGATCTTGCTGGGCGGTGGCCCCGCGGCGGCCCTAACGCTGGTCGCGGGGGCGGGGCCCAGGTGGCGTGTGACCAGGTGGTGGGGCGGATCCGTGGCGCGACCTAGATCCAGCCCGTTAGGGTTTAATTTTGGATTTTTTTTGGATTAACGGTGGCGGTTTTTGGCGGTTCCAAAAACCGCCACCGTTGTTCTTTTTTTGTAGTAGTGACAATGAATGAGCAGAGTCGGTGGTCACCCGGACCTTTGCCGCCATCTGGCGACCGGCGCATCTGGTGGCGGTCGAAAGTGGAATCTGCTAGAGTAAGAGTAGCATTGAAGTAGAGAACAACCGAAGTTAGAATGAATCGACCGGACGCATCTGGTCCCTCTCTAACGGTTAGTTTTCAAGATCGTGCTAGTGTAGGCATTTGATCCGGTCAATCAAAAAGTGTTGGATTCCTTCCGAATGGCTATGTTTGTTTGAGGTTCTATAAATATGAGTTGCTCGACTCCAAGGGAGCACTTTTGGAATTTCTAACATCTTGTATCCTCTTGAGGTGAGCAAGCCTCCAAACTCATTACGTCTTACTCTCTTGCATTCCAAGTGAGAATGAGTGATCATAGTGCATTTGCTTCCTTGATTGATTGCAACTAGTGGAACTTGAAGATCATTGTGACCGACATAGCTCTTGTTACTCTTAGAGAGTACCGCCCTACTCGACTTTGAGGATGTTGGAGGCGTTGACAAGAGAAGGTGAATGTTCTTGGCCACCTCCCGATGATTTGTGTGGGGATCTTGAGCTTCCCTGTCAGAGCAACGAATTGCTTTAGTGGATTGTGTGTGTCGTTGAGTACCACTTTTGTGAGTCATGTCATGCATTGCCTTGCGGGGAGTTTGGCTGGCGGGACTCACTAAAGATCCATCGAGGTGTTGGTCGACACAACCAAAGACTAGCTTGTCGATGCCCAAGTGAACTCTAGGTGAATAAAGCAACTTGTTCTCGTTTGGTGATTCGTTTCATGTTTTTGATTGTAGGATGCATATCCATTTGTGTACACTCTTTTCTACGGTTACACAATTGGGTCAGCTCATTTGCTTTTAGTTATGTCTACCATGCTCATGCAAATCCATTTTCTAATGTTTTAAGGTTGTTCTTACATTCATGCATCAATGTGATTTATTTGTTCCCCCACCCAAATTTACCCATATTTCCTCATGTCCTGAATATTTGGCTGGACAAAGAGAAACTATAAACTTGCCAAAAGAGAAAAAAATAGAGCCTGTACAATAACGAGCATATATCAGCTAGCACATGAGCCTTTGTAAAAAAAAACCCTACCATATCAGCTTATTGGTTGAGTTGGATGAGGAAGACAAGTTGCCTTGTCGTATGTAGATGTGCTCCTGCCACCTACACTGCTCAACCAACCTCTCCCACTACCTCGGCAGGCGACACCCTCGCCACCCCTCCGTTTTCTTGACCACCACCACTAGTGGTTGGGCAGCATCTCCAAATTAAGATTCCTCTTGAGCCATAAACAATAGAAACCTTGACACTAACCCAACCCCACAACCTAACATGTCCTTGCCACGATATGAGAGGAGGAAGAGGAAGGGGAGGAGGACCCGCCTTGCTGTTGCTGCTAGCCACTAGAACTCGAGTGCATGACTCAGAGCTAGAGAAGGGAGAGATACGCAAGGAAGAAGAACATCACTTGCATTCAGGAGGATAAAGCTAAGAGCGAAGAGTCTCTAAAAGTCTTTCTCAATCTTTCAATCAAAATCCTTATGTAGAGTGTCATTTGAATAAGAACACTCATTATATCTTTTCACCTTCCAAAAACGTCTCAATGCACACTTTGGAGAGCTCAACCCCGCTCTCTATCTTTGACTTGCGAGACACCGGGAATATACAATGGTAATATTTGGAAATAAAATTAAAGTTATTAGAGGGATTTTTCACCAAGATCACTATTCCGGCCATTAGTAGATAAGGATATGAAAAGACTCAACAATTGCTCTAATATGAATATAAGATGTGCATAGCTAATACACACCATAGTAGCGTACAACACATTATTCCTAACAATGAAACATTCATAGCCTCCAAGGTGCATCGTATGTTATTTATGGACAAAAAAAAAAAATGTTGAGCCGGTCAAATAGTCTTTTTGTGGTTGTTTCTGAAATGGTGTGTAATCAAGGACTCCAAAGATAACTATGCAACCACCTCTAGAAATTAGTTTGTTGAGGTAATTCTAGGAATTGATTTATTCAGGGATAGAGGGAGTACCCAATGATGATTTGTCAACAATGAGGGCATATACCGACTATCTTAGAATCGCTACATCCCTTCCTATTCGGAATTAGGAATGTCATTTTATGGACACACCAATTGTCCATCTCTAAAACAATCTATAATTAAAGGTGTTTTTTTTTTATCAAACTTGAAAGCTTCTTTCCAATCATGTGTGCGGAGATGCTTTGACATGCATGCACTAGAAGACAAAAAAAAAATCAAACCCACCGTAACTAGAGACAACATGCTCAAAGATTAGGGTTTAGGGCTTTGGAGGAGGGGAGGGGAGAGTGGGTTCTATTGTTGCGGCATAGATGGGGATCTTCTAGAGGCAAAGGCTACTAAACCAGAAATGGGCGGGGTGGTCAAGGTGTTTCGACCAGGCAGTAGGGACGCCGATTGGGTGGTGCAGGTGGTAGGGAGGGATGGAGAAGTAGAGAGTAGGACTAGGATTACCAACAACGGTAGAGGTGACAATATGATTGTGTAGCCAACAAAAAGAGGTGGAGGTAGCGGTGTTTAGCCTAGCCCAAGAAGATGCAAGATTCAATTTAGTGAGCATGGTGGCAGATAGAAGCATTGTGAGGACCACCAAAGTTGGGCGGGTGGGTGCAACAACGGGGAAGATGGATCTCAGAGACAAGAAGATAATAGTGGGAACACGAATGCAATAGCTAGGTAATGCGGTGTGCGTGTATCAGAAGGCTCGCTTGCGTGATTATGCACGGTTGTATTGAAAAATATTTCCTCTTAATTAAACACATATGAATGGTCCGATCGGAAAAAAAAGATAATAGTGGAGAGAGGGAGTAGGAGGTCAGTAGGTGATCCGACACTCTTTGGTGAATTCCTATCCATTCATCACTACTGGAAAAAAGTTAGCATATCCGAAAATCGTTTTTGCCTACAGACTTCCACATCAAGGATACAAGGAATGTCCATATATATCCATTTGGATTCCTTGCTACGCTAGTTTCTTCTGCCTCTTTTATTCCCTCTCAAGTAGCTAGAGTTCCATTCATTGAAGAGGAGCATCGATTTGTGAAGCAAGAACTCATATTTAGCCCCGCGCAATGGTTGGAAGAGGAGGAGCTCCACAGCGCGCAAGCGAATCCTGCTTGTGCGGGCTCAGGCTCCTGTGTGGGCAAGGATTTTCATGCTCACATAGCTAGGAAAATTTGCTAGGTGAAGCAAGCTTCTAGTGTGCTACGAAACACGTAATCCTTTTTTTGACGAGGTGAAACAGAGTGATGAGCAAAACTACCTAGCACGCCCTAATTGAACGTGGGCTCAGGGCTGCTAGCTGTCGATGGGCATTGCCAATCAGAGCCTTAGTTCTTTGATCGATTGAACTGCCGCTCATTGAGAGGAACGGATGGCTCGGGCCTTGTTTAGATGGCTAAAAATGGTAACCGAATGTCACATCGCATTAATTTGTAGCACATTTCGTTTGTTAGTGGTAAATATCATCCTACCATGGAGTAACTAGGCTTAAAAATAATCGTCTCATGAATGTACATCTAAACTGTGTAATTAGTTATTTTTTTTACCTACATTTAATACTCCAAACATATGTCTTTTGGTGTATTTAATGTGATGTGATGGAGAGAAAGTGAGAAAAAAGTTATAAATTTTAGCCATCTAAACAAGGCCTCGGTGGCTGCTTCCCTCAATCACATATACTTCTCAGTCATCGGAGCACTGTACGTGTTATACATACTCCCTCTATATTAAAATTAGAGTCGCTGTGTGGAAAGCATGCTGGTTAAACTTTCTTTATTTTGACTATATTTGTGGCAAATTCCTGCAACATTTATATCTCCAAATAAGTTTATTATAAAGATATATTCAAAGATACCTAATTATAATAATTATGTACCATGAATATTTATATTTTGTTTAATATAATGGTTAGAGTTTAAAGCTATTGACTCTTTGGGAAACTTTTTTTTTACAGAGGAAGTAGCTGTGGAAGCCGCTAGGTACGGTTCCGATATGCATAATGCACTTTCCCATGAACACTCTGCTTACTATAGTCCATCCTGACACAGTATGGTTGAAATCTATCCACTGCCACAAAAATTATTGTCCAATAGCTGCCTCTAACACATCTCACCGCATCTATAGTCGTAGGGCTGCCGCAGGCAAGTATAAATCTCTCTAAACTGTTATTGGTCAAAGTTAGTATCTAGAAATGTTATAGCTTGATGATGATATAACATGATGTTTTATAATCAACATATCATCATAAAACGCGTACTTTCATAATATAAAATACACATTTCAATTCCTTCAAAAAAAAAAAAAAAATACGTGCTATCATTATCGATATTGTGTTAGTTAAATAGACATACCAGGGACTATATCATAAATACTTAAATTTTGTTTATAACCAGAGAAAGTACTTGCACTTGTTCAGAAGTGCTCCTACCGTCCTACGGCACGAAGTGCCCACCACTCCATACATTTTCGGTTTCATGTCATTAAGGCTGCAAGCTCGAGAGAGATGAGGACGGAGGGAGTTGGAGGTGTGCCGCCGGCGAGCCGCCTGTGGAGGACGCCGACCCCGTACATCTTGCTGGTCGTCGGGTCCATGATGATCCTCATCGCGCTTGTGCTGCTCGTGCTCATCTGCGCGCGAAACGACAGTCGACTCTCGCGGCAGCGGCGCCGGTCGGGCGAGGCGCCCTCGTCGGCGCGGATGGTGCTCGCGCCGCTCGACCGGGAGCCCAAGGTCGCCGTCATCATGGCCGGCGAACGCGCGCCGTCCTTCCTCGCCAGCGCCAAGCCGCTCGCCTGGGGTGCTGACGAGGCTAATGTCGGCGGCGCCGCGCCCGTACCGTACGTGTAGGCACTGGACGACGTACGCGAGCGAAACAGATGGTGACGCGGCGGGCCTAACTTTGTCGGTAGATAATGTGTTTTTTCTTCTTTTTCTTTGCTCAGAATTTCCGTGGTGTGTGCCGGTTAAACGCACCATTTCACTGTTTGTATCGACAAGCTTCCAGGTGGGGTTTTTGTTTTTCTAGGTGGCGTCACCTGTGTGTTATCAACCAAATGCACCTGATCTTTTCTGGTCATTTTAGGTCCCTGAAGAGGTGAAAGGATTATAGGAAAACTGAAAAGGAGTCAAAATAACAGAAATCCTAAATCTTGAAGAAGTTCGTGTGTTCGGTCCTATTTCTTGAAAGGCTTGCGAATTGAGTCCCAAATCTTGAGAGGTGCGCGAATTGAGTCCCAAATCTTGAAATTTCTCAAGAAAAACACCTTAAAATCAATCTATGGTGTATATATAAACACTACATACGTCTTTTATGAACCGGAATCCCAAGGCTATGATCAATTCAACCTCGGTGATATTGATTTTCAGTAGATAGAGAAGAAGATTGCCAATGTAATTAATAAAAGTATTCTACTTGCTATAAGCCTACTGGCTGAAAAAATTGATACACAAAAAAAAAAAATGGAGACGACCACAAGATTTCTATTTGTTATGTCAATCAAATGAAAGTCTTCACGTGTGGTACTTCTATATATCATATCAGGGAGTAATCTTAACAAAAGATATTTTAACACGTCGGCAGTGGCAAGGAGATAGGAGATGTTGTTTATGTTCCTCATTCGAGTCAATACAACATTTACTCTACGACTGCCACTTTGCTATTTTCATGTGGAGAACTGTTCATGTTTCCTATAATTTTAAGATCTCCAACTAGTGTACAGAATTTGTTTACAAGTTGGTTGGCAGAAATAAATAAGAAGCTGAAATCTCAAATTCTTGTGGGTGCAAGTGCAATCTATTGGGCCATATGGTTAACTCAAAATGACATCGTGTTCGACAAGGTTCTAGCACCGTCTTATTTGCGTGGTTATCTTCAAGGTCGCCCTACTTTAAATTTTTTGAGGTCCTAGCACCATCTTCAACTTGTATCTTCAACCTCAAAAATAATTTAAAGTCAGTTTTTACTAATTAATATACCAACAAAACTAAAGTTGAAGTAACTGATGTAATAGGGGTTATGATTAAATATATTGCAAAAGGTTTAATTAGATCATCTGAAATAGTTTAGAAAAAAGAGTGAAGGCCATCACCGGTCCCTAAACTTGTACCGCCCGGTCAAAGCTTCTTCAATAGCTGTGGATGAAATTCATCTGCACACTGTTGACATTTCTAACACGATCCAAATTAGGAAGGCAAAAGAAATGTATATGGTATCTATCTAATCATGTTAGCTTGGATGTGGAGTTAATCTCACGATCCAACAAAGGCGGAGTTAGGCGGTGTTAGTTGTGGGGTGTAATCATAGTATCATTACCCATAGTGGAGTTAATCTCACTAAGGATATGTACTTAAGGTATACCACTCATTTCTAGGCATTACCTGCATACTAGTCTGTCACCCTAGCAATAACGCTCTAAGAAATGCGGGTATGGTATTCTTAATATGCCTTGATAAAGATGAACATGATACCTGCAAGCGCACAGATAGAAACACCATTGTAGCACTTCACCGGGAGTCTATCCAGGTATCGTATTTATATTTATCACAGGGAAAGGGTAGTCTATGGAAAGTAAGAGAGATATAGGGTGTCTAATGATTAAGTTAGCTTTACTTGAGATTCACTTGCGGTGGTATAATGCAGAGTAACCATATGTCTCCAACAATACTACCATAAAGTAAAGATAAATGAATAAATGATAACTATCCAAGTCTAAGATCATGGTATGCCACTAGTATCGTATGAGCTATTAACATGGTATAGAAAGAATAGAAAGAATATTCCTAACTTACTCATAATCATATGTCAATGAATACTACAATTAGTGCAAATACATCTAGCTATCATGGCAAGGTTGCAATACATCTACACATGGTAAGCATTACTAATGACAATCAAGGACGAAACTTGATCATCACCGTAATTATGGCTCAACTTGGCCTATCATTCGGGGTGGACTCCAAAAGACTCAACAGGGACTGTCACTCCCGCGATCTAACACACGTCCCAGTAATGTAGGGTGCGATCGCGGTAAACGTTGTATAAACACCACGTTTACACATTGCCTACCACCCACTAAGTGATCATCTAAGTGGATGCTATACGACTCCATGCATAAAATATAAGACAAACTCGCTAATTCTAGATATATAATGATAGCATGCATGGATACATATCACTAAGAATATAATCATTATATAGAACAAAGTCATAACAATTGTATTCCAACAAATATACTTACAGATTGGATACAAGAGAGAAGCCACGAGAAACTGCTCCCGCTACTTCTTGACTATTAAGAATCCAAGGCAAGCTTGACTTCCTCTAGAGCTAACTAGGTAGCTAACTACTTCTAATATGATGAACTAGGGCTTTAGGTCTAGACTTGGTTGGACTTGGATGAGAATGAATCAGAACTGAATTCAACTGAATTAGGGTTTAGCCCTGGGGTCATGTGGTCTTCTTATATAGCCATCGGCGATGAACAGGGACCCTTGGATCAAACCGACCTTGAACAACGGTACAGATGTAACCTCAATGTCGGTGGTAAACCGCCATAGAAAGGAGAGGCTGACATGGCGGTCGCCATGGATCTTCCTGGCGATCGCCAGGATCCTGGTCCACAACTGAATCTCCTTCCTCCTCGTGTCTTCTGGTGTCTTCTAGAATGTTTTAGTCTACTTTTTGGGTTGAGTTACTTCACGGTCAAGCCTTGTCATCGTATGGGATGTAAACTCTTAGGTTTCTCACCGTTCTTATCTGCTTTTATCTGTTCAGTCCCTACAAACACTACTACATGATTGATTTTACGTGGTGTTCTGATTTTATTTTTCGTGGCGGGCATTTGAGAAACCGCCACGGAAAATACCCTAAATAACCGTGGCGAGTTATTTTTGATTAACCGTGGCGTTATAATGTCCGCCCACGGTAAATCGATGCCGTGGCGGTTTTTATAAGCGCCCGCCACGGAAAAGAAAGTCCAATGGCTCGGCCAATAAGGCCCTTTAAGCCCACTATGACCTCAAGTGTATAAAAGCCCACTCCACTCTCTAACCCTAACACCACTCGGCCTCACCTCCCTCTTCACACTCCCGCAACCACCGACCCCTCGGCCTCACACGCGGCGGCCCCCCTTCCCGACACTTCGAGCACCGGCCCGGCCTTCTCCCTCCCTCCCCATTCCTCCGACGGCGGTGGCGCGCCGACGGGGCGGCGCAGGCGGCGCTGAAAGGTGCGGCGGCGGCCTCCTCCTCGGCCTGCGGTGCCAGCGCAAGGCGCGGAGGCGTCGCGGCGCGAGCTCCTCCACTGGCGCCGTCCCCTAGCCCGGCGGTGGCGAGATCCGGCGGCGACGGCGGTTCTAGGTGGATGGGGCGTGGATCCGCCGATCCAGCGGGCGGCGGATTCGATCCGAAGCGCTTCGGTGGCGCCCTTCGCGGCATGGATCCGGCGGCGGCGTGGATCTAGCGGCGGCGGCGGCGGCCAGCCGGCGGCGGGCGCGGGCAAGACGCCGGCAGCGCAGGCGCTGGGCTCGCGGGGGCCTGGATGGGCTTCGCGGGCTCGAGGCTTTATTTTTATTTTTTTTTATTCTATTAACGGTGGCGGGCACCAAAAACCGATTCTCGACCTTCCATTGGTGGCGGACCTAAAAACCGCCACGGAAAATCCAAAAAAGTCCGCCACGGAAAATCGGTTATCTAGTAGTGAAAGTCATGGAATACCAAAACTTCGTGAAAATATGTTAGTTAGACCCCTAGACTTATGTTGATATTCATCTTAAGCCTCGTGGGGGATCACTCCTGCCCCCTTTGCCTTCGCTCCCGGAGGGGGCGGGAAGGGGCGAGGGCTTCCCACAGATGACTCGGGAACACGGGATGAGGAGCGAGGAGACCTCCGGTCGGCCCGACCTTCGGCTGGAGTTGCCGAGGGTCGGGAGGTTCGGAGGTTACCCGTGCCTCCCGAAGGAGGGATAAGACGATCTTGTGCGGGGGCAAGACGCCGACGTGAGGAAAATGAGTAGATGGCACTTAAGGCGGCCAACAATCTCCTCCCTTTCTTGAGCCGTGCAGGGTATTTATAGGAATACCGTGGGTCGAGGGGCTGATTTACAATTTGGTACGTGGTAGGTGGGGAACACACGCTTACAGATGGGCCTGCGGGGGGGGGCTAGTAACTATTCGTACAAGGCTAATACGGGAATATGCTTTGCGACTTCTCCTTATTTGGGAGCCGTAGGGCTTCCTTCGTCGGCCGCCGGCCGGGTCTCGGCGGAGGGGTAGAACCGCGGGGGCCCTCTCCCCTGGCCCTGCCGCCGGCCGGGGGTCCCATCGCTAGGAGAGCCCTTCGTTGTCACCCGTCACCTACGGGGCCGTCATTCCCTTAGCTTCGACTGTCGACTTCGGGGACCGCCGGTGACGGAGGGGTGAGGCTTCGCCGTTCATGCTCGCGCGACGGGACCTTCGCTCGCCGGACCTGCAAGACTTTATACTTTTGCTTGACAAGAATTAGTTCTTGGCCTCCTTTGTTGAGAGGCTGCTTGCGGAGGCTGCCGGGGCTGGCTAGGGTTGCCCTCCCCAACAGCAAGCCCCTCGAAGGTCCAGGGTTCCCTCCGGGGGGCGGCTTGGCGAAATCGCGTTTTTCCCGGAGGTCCGTGCGGGTGGCCTGTTGGTCGCCCCATGGGCCCTGCCCGGCCGCGTCCCCGGCTGCCGTGGGCCTCGCGGAGGTGGGCCTCGGCCTTGTGCGCTTCGTTGTGGATATTCGGGGTTTGGGTGCGCTTGGTTGGACGTGGTTGGCTGATTTGGTGATGGCGTGGATCGGGGTTGGTTTGTGTTTGTTTGAGGTGTCTACGGATGCCGTCCGTTTTCCCTACGCGTTGGGGATCGGAGGGCGTGGCGCAATGTTGGGATCGGGTCACGGCCGCCGGGGTTCGCGGCCGCGCCCGCACGCCCCCTCCCCCCTCCCATTGCCGCCCTATATATATGTGGGTTGGTGGGATTAGGGTTTGTGCTCTCCTTTTCGCTTTCACGCTCTCACTTTCGCTTCTGCTTTTTGCGTTCTTGCCTCCGGCTGCTGCTTTGCCGTAGGCTTTGTCGGTTGCTCGTAGGCGCCCTCCAGCAGCTGCGCTCTTGCCTTCGAAGGGAGGCGAAGCCTCATTTTTGTGTTAGGCTTCGATGGCTCGCATCAAGGGAGACGATGAAGCCCAAGACCGTCGTTGAGTGCTTCGAGTTCCCTGGGCGGTGCACCAACCAGTCCTTGAAGGAGTTCCGAAGGAGTTCGAATTTTTTTCACAAGAGGCGGTTCCGTGCTCGGAGGGGGGAGACGGTGCCGCTCCCGGCTGGGGCGAAGTCATCGTCTTTGAGGAGTTTTTTCACGCGGGGGCTCCGATTCCCGTGTGTGAGCTGGTGCTTTGGGGTGATGCGGAGGTTTAACCTCCGCTTCCATCGCTGACGTCGTCCCGCTTCCCGCGGTGATGGCGTATGTCCGGCGTGCCGCTGTCCGGGCTGGAGCCGACGGCGGGCGGCTTCATCGGGCCACGTTGTGCACTTCCAGCCGCGCAGCGTCAAGACGGCGGAGGAGGGAGGTGTTTCGCTCGGTATGGCGTGTACCAGCCATCCCTCGCAGCGAGTGGAGGCTCCCGCTCGCCCCGAAACAAGTGGAGTCCGGGCCGGCCGAGCACCGGGGTTTTATTACCCGGTTGGACGGCGCGGAGGGGCTCTACGCGCCCGGCCCCCTTGCACTTAGCGGGTGAAGCCGGTGAAGACGGCCGGCGGCGAGGAGCTGGGCGCCCGCACCATGTCCCGCCATGTCTCGGCGCGGACCCGGTGGAGGAGTTTGCCGCAGCGCGCGATCCAGTCTTTGGTCGGGGGTGCCCCCGTGGAGGTTGCCGACTTCGGCGAGTGCGCTCCTCCCGGGGTCGGCGTTGAAGATTGACCTCGGGGCGGATTGGCCCGATCTGCACGAGGCGGCGAAGGCGACGAGGCCGAGTTCGGGCGGCCGGTGATGGCGGAGGCCGTCGGGTGCTCCGACTTTCGCCGGGGAAGTTGGAGTCTTCGAGATCCGCCGGATCCGGGCATGTCTCGCCGATCGGCGCCGGTAAACCGGATCTTCGATCTCCCCGGGGGGTGGAGTACGAGGATTGGCCGTCCGAGGGCCGACGCCGATGCCATGGACGCGGGAAAGAAGCGGCGGGGTTCGCAAAGCCACTCACCGCCGGCGCTCAGCGGAGCCCCCAGCGTGGGCGCCAAGTGCGCCGTCCGCCCGCCGGATCGGAGGGGGCGGGTTCGTGCGAGCCGCCGGGCGTCCCGGACTGCGGACCTCGGGCTACTTCCTCATTTCGGATGATGAGGATGACGAGGCGGAGGATGCGGGAGGCCGTTGCGGCGGGCGAGGAGGCGGAGATGGAGGTGGCCGGCGAAGGGGAGACCTCCGGACGCCGGCTCGACCGCGAGGGAGGAGGAGGGGGCCACGGTGGCGGTCCCTCCGAAGAGGAGGAGGAGGGCGGCGAGGGACGGGGTGACGATCTTTGCGCCCGCCCGGCTGCGTCTCCTGCGGTGACCCGCCGTATGAGTGCGCGGGTGCCGCGCCCCTACCGGCGATGCCATGTGTGGGCGGAGGGCGAAATTCTGGAGGATCCTCCGGAGGCCCCCTCCGGGAGCGGGAAAGCCCTATGGGGAAGCGGGGGCCCCTCCTCTCTGCCATACGTGGCGGAGACGATCGGCATCGGCGATGGGACGTGGAGCTCCATACGGGTGTCGACCTCCGCAACACGCCCTTTGCCAGCTCCGACGTCGAGCGGAGGATGATCGGTCGCGTCTTTGATCGGGTGCGCTTGCCGGAGGCGGAGATGCAGGTGGCGAATCGCCCCCTCTCCGCTATCCATGAGGACATCAAGGTCAAGACCGCGGAGCTGATGGTGCTGGCGCGGGGGGCGGCCATCCGGGAGGGCTGGGACTCCGTTGATAGCGAAGATGCCCAGAGGAAGGCCGCCCTCGAGCTCAAGGAGGGCCGGCGAGAGGCCCGAAAGCTTAAGGCGGCGGTGGGCGGGCGGGCGCCGGAGGGAGGTGGCGAACCTGAAGGAGGGGGCTTTGGTTCTCCGCCCGGAGAACGAACGCCTGGCGACGGAGGCGCGGGAAGCCCGCTAGCGCGGTCGGCCAGGTGCGAGCCACGACCAAGAAGGCGAATGACCTAGAGCTTTCTTGACGCGAGGCGGAGGGCTTTAAGGCGGCGCTGGATGCATTCCTGGGGCGGGGTCGGGGCCGCCCCCTTCGGCTGTCTGCGGACCCGGACCCGCTCTTGTTGGCGCTTGGATGCGCGGGGCCTGGGAGAGCTGCCGAAGGTGGTGACTAGCGCGGGCGGTTTCGGAGCGCACCGCCGCCATCGCCTTCGAGGCGCTCCGCGGTCTGGATTGTGGGCACCGGGCCTGTCGGGATTCACGCACCCTTCCCTAGCCCGGATGATGTTAGGGGCTATGGGAGGAGCGTGATGTGAGCGCCGCGGCAGCCCTTCATCAAGCGCTTTTGGTACGAGGGAGGGCGGGAGCTCGCCTTGGACCTTGCGAAGGCGGACCTCGCCGAGAAAGGTTAGTTATAACTTGCGGCTTTGTTTGTTTTGTTCCGTTCTATCTTCGCCCTGGCGCCTAACTTGTCTTTGTTGATCTTTGGTAGGTCAGCCGCGGCCGCCGCCGGTTCCGCGGAGGGTGCCCGTCCCACCGTCTTGGAGGAGGTTGCGGGGGGCCGGACGGGTTGAGGTGTCGGGGGTCGCGCCTGGGCGACTCGCGCCTCCGCCGCGGTTGAAAGGTTTGGTGCCTCCCCGGCCCTCGCGCCTGCAGCCTCCGACGCCACGCCGCCGTCTCCCGCCGCCGGCGAGTCGCCTCTACCTCCAATGTCCGCGGGCTCCGCGGGCGCCTAGAGATCCTCCGCCGTCTCCGCCGATCTTTGCTGTGGGCCTTCGGGGAAGAGGTGGTTTAGGGCGCCTTAGGCCGTAGTAGTATTTTTGTGGTACCTAAGTTTGTGGCCTTCGGGCGGTGCGGACTCTTTGGCTTCGGGTATTTTTCATCTTTCATGAAGAGTGGATGGCTTCGCTATTTCTGTCCCTTTGCTCGTTTGTGTTTTGGGTAGTGTTTGTCTTCGCGGCTTGTGTCGGTGGATTCGGGCGATTCGTGATTGTTGACTGTCTGGCCGCCAGGTACCGGGGGCTGCGGAGGGTGCTCAATGTGGTTCCGCGATGATGAACCGCCAAGACATGTTCGTCTCGGGGAGACTGGGTGCATGCTATGCGGCGATTCCACAGGCTGCCCTTCGGCGGTTTTGGTGGGGAGGATTCGGAAATATGACCTCCGCCAACCGGGTTTCGGAGGCTTTCTGGCGGTCTCATGACTTGACGAATCGCCAAGTGGAGCGGGTGCTTTTTTGAATGCGCCCGGCGCGGCTATGGCGGAGGACGATATTGGGGGCGATGAGGCCGTTGCCATAGCGCTTTTGGCCAGCGGCTTGTTGGGTGGATCGCGGAGGTCGGGTTGTTGTGCCGAAGCGGGGAGGATGTTGGCTTTGAATGGGGCGACCTGCGGAGGGTCTACCGTCATCGAGTATTGAGTGGTGACCTTCCGCTTGTGTTATGGGAGCCGGCTATATCGGAGGGTCGCTTCACGTAGGTGATGAGCCTTTGGTAGAAGTAGTTGATGTAGAGGCCTTCGTGGAGCGTGTCGCGAAGGTGCTTGTTAGGGCGGTTCTTCACGGTGTTGTAACTTCGTGGCGGAGGAGGTGTGTGCGGAGGCCCCGTGAGGCTTTTGTGCCACGAGGGCCTTTGTAACTTGCTACTTTGTGCAAATGATATAATTGCGGAGTCGCCGATTGCTTGTATGTATGACGCAGCGATATTTCTTTTGTTTTTGTTGCGTTGTGCTCGCGAAGGCAATCGTGTGAAACAGCGGCGTCCCCTACTTTTGTTAGTGCGAGACTCAAGCGTTTTTTGGCGGTAGCCGCGTGAAAGCAAATGCGGCGTCCCCTATTTTTCTTAGTCTCGAGACTTCGCGTTTTTTGGGTAGCCGTGTGAAACAACGGCGTCCCCCTATCTTTCTTAGTGCGAGACTCGTGCGATTTTTGCGAAGGTAGCCGCGTGGAACAGCGGCGTCCCCTATTTTTCTTAGTGCGAGACTCGCGTTTTTGCGGGTAGCCGCGTGAAACAAATGGCGTCCCTATCTTTCTTAGTGCGCGAGACTCGCTAGTTTTGGCTGTAGCCGCGTGAAACAGCGGCGTCCCCTATTTTTCTTAGTGCGAGACTCGCGCGTTTTTGCGAAGGTAGCCGCGTGTAAAAGCAGTACAATTTGATTTTTGTTGCCGAGTTTGGCTTACAATGCTGGTTCGAGACGCGGAGGGCCCCTTTGCAGCTACAGGGTTCTCTCCTGAAGCTTCGCGTTGATGCGGTGGTGCTCCCTTGTGTCCCTGCGTGCCCGCGACTCATCGTCCCGAAGCTTGGAGGTGGGCGACCCGTCGCGCGAACTCGAGCTCTCCGGAGGTGCCTTGCGGGGTGGGTTGCGCTACGCCTGCGGCGCCCGCCCTCGCTTGACGGCGACATTCGCGGGTTGTCGCAGCTTGCGCCACCTTTCGCGCGTTCATGTTCAGCGCGGCGCCACTGTTCCCCTTCGGAACTTTGACTCCTTTGGTGGGTTGTCCACGGGAGGATGTTACATTCTCCATTGTGGTATCTCCTCCGCATGAGTCTCCGCACCGCGTTGGCTGGGAGCCCGCGAGGTGCTCTGGACAGTAGCTTAGGTGGTTCAGAAGGGCCGAAATGCTCTAGTTTGTCCGCATTTGGCCTTTGTTGGGCTCCGGCGATTTGGGTGTTTCACGCTTGCCTCGGGGCACTTTGTAGCGTTGTTGCTCTTCATTGCACTTCGCGGTGTGCCTCGGGGTCGGGCTCTGTTTACATTTTCCATTGTGGTACCCTCGCTAGGTTGGGAGTTGTGGGTTTCGGAGGTATCCCCGCATTCGCTCGTAGGATCGGGGGCTTGGCTAAGGGAAGTAGCATGGTGGTGTGTGCGACCCGTTGCTGCTCTCTTGCTACTACTCTGGGGCTTTGTGCGGGTTGGGGCTGGTTTTATAGTGCTCCTGGGGGGTTCCCGGTGTTGGTTGGTTGTCATGAATGCTTGGCGTAGTTATGGCTTGTATGTCGAGGTAGGTGTTGTCCTTGTTAGGTATTGACGTTGAGGCTCGTGCGGCGGAGGTCCCTGGGTTCTTGGTGGGTGGTGGAGTTAATGTTTGTACGGGCGGAGGTCTTTAATGAGATCCTTGGCGAGGGTGCAAGGGTACACTCCTCCGCGCCTCCTTGTATCTTACGGCACGGAGCGCGGGCGGCTTCATTGCGACCCCCGGCGGAGGTGCCGGGGGTGCCCGTCTTTTTGTGCGCCTCCGCGGTCTCAGTGCTCGAGAGCGCGGGCGGCTTCATGCGAGCCCCTGGCGGAGGTGCCGAGGGGTGCCCGTCTTTTGTGCGCCTCCCGCGGGTCCAGCTCTCGGAGCGCGGGCGGCTTCATTGCGAGCCCCTCGGCGGAGGTGCCAGGTGTCCGGCTTTGTGCGCCTCAGCGGGTCTCAGAGATCGGAGAGCGCGGGGCGGCTTCATTGAGCGAGCCTGGCGGAGGTGCCAGGGTGCCCGTCTTTTTGTTCGCCTCCGCGGGTCTCGTACTCGGAGAGCGCGGGCGGCTTCATTGCCCTCGGCGGAGGTGCCAGGTGTCGGCTTTTTGTGCCTCTCCGCGGGTCTCAGACGAGGAGGGCGCGGGCGGCTTATCGAGCCACGGCGGAGGTGCCGGGTGCCCGTCTTTTTGTGCGCCTCCGCGGGTCTCAGACTCGGAGCGCGCGGGCGGTTTATGCGCGAGCCCCCCGGCGGAGGTGCCGGTGCCCCCGTCTTTTTGTGCGCCTCCGCGGGTCTTCGTACTCGGAGAGCGCGGGGGCGCCTCATTGCGAGCCCCCGGCGGAGGTGCCGGGGTGCCCGGCTTTTGTTGAAGGGGTACTCTTAGTTGGTTTGACTAAGCCGGGGTGCGGTCTTGCGCCGCCCCCTCGAGCGTGGTCAATCCCATTACCAAGCGCCGATGAGGGCCGGGCGGGCCGCCGGCCCCTTCGATCTTGAGCTTGATTTGAAATTGTTTGATATTTGGGGAACTAACACCGCATGTGTTAGATCTTGGTGCCGCCTCATTAAAAAACCTTGCGCCCCCTTCGCAAGGAAAAGAGTGCAGCCCGGATTGTTCTCAGTTTTGACTAGAAGAGAAAAAAAAAAAAAAGAAAGGTAAAAAGGTCGGAGCCCCCGCAACTCATGAGTGCTTAGTACATTGCACCGCTAGGGGTAGTACTTGTGGAGGTCGCCGACGTTCCATGTGTGGGGGGATGTCGTGGCCTTCGAGGTCTTGCGGGTGGAAGGAGCCGGGGCCTTGTGGACTTGGTGACGAGGTAAGGGCCCGTCCATTTGGCGGCGAATTTGCCCGCCATCTTCGCATTCTTCGCTTCCCGATCGGGGCGAAGTCTCCGACGGAGATCGTGACGGAGGTGGATTTTCTTGTTCCTCCATCTTGTGGTTTCCTCCCGGTAGGCGCGGAGGTTGAGGGCGGCCATGTTTCTTGTTTCTTCGAGGAGGTCTTTTGCGGCGCTTCTAGTTGTGGGGGCTTCGCCGGTGACCCTTGGCGGCACGTGCTTCGGTTCTTACGGGAGGACGGCCTCTTCTCCGAATAGGAGCTTGAATGGCGTGAACTTGGTCGCGCGGCTTTGGAGGAGGTGTTGTGTGACCACACCACCGAGTGAGCTCCTGCCCATTTTCCCCTCGGCTTCGTGGATCTTCGGCGCGATGCCCTGCAAGATTATGCCGTTGGCTCTTTCGACAAGCCCGTTAGGCGGGGGGTGCCTTACGGAGGCGAAGTGTATTTGGGTCCCTATTTGGTGGCAAAACCGCTGAAACCTTCGGGCCGTCGAATTGGGTGCCATTGTCAATCGTGATGCTTCGCGGGGTCGGCGACAAACAATCTGCGCCGGAAGAACTTTTGTACCGAAAAGCGAGGTTATGCTTGCGAGGGGCGGCTTCGATCCATTTGGTGAAATACTCGACCGCTACTACTTTGCGTAGCGGAGGTTCCCCTTTGCCGGTGGCATAGGTCCGATGAGGTCGATCGCCCATCGCCGGAGGGGCCAGTGGGCGGATGAGGGTTGTCGGAGCCCCGGCTTGTTGGAGTGGTGTCTTTGTCACCGGCACCCTTCGCGGCGCTTTACTAATTCATTTGCGTCGTTCGGTGCCGTTAGCCAAGAGAACCCTTGCCTGAACACCTTTCCCACTAGGGCTCGAGGCCGTTGTGCGAGCCGCGGATGCCTTCGTGGATCTCCGCTAGGATGGCGGCGCTTCGCCCTGTGGATATACATTTAAGCCAAGGTGCGTAACGGAGGCTTTGTACGACTGTTGTCCACCAGGCGATATCCTCGGACCTTCTGTTCGACCCTCTTACGCTCTTACGTGGATTGTAGCTCGAAGAGACCCTTTTATGAATGCTATGATCGGGGCCCTCAATCTTCGCCGTGGATGGCGCCGACCGATTTCGGAGGTGGGTCGTTTTCTTGGACGGCGGGGTTGTATAGTATTTCGTAAAACACGTCCTCCGGGAGGGGCCTCCGCTTCATATTCTTTGCCGCCTTCGCAAGCTCATCGGCCTCTCCGTTGTCTCGCCCCGATATGGTTTTGGTTGTGACCCCGAGAAAGAAAGCCTCCGCCTTGCGTAGCCTTGCCAAATATTTCGTTAGTTCGGGTGCCTCGGCTCGATGTCTTTCTCTCGCTGCTTCGATACCACCTCCGAGTCGGTTTTGATGATGGCCCTCCGCGCGCCGACATCGCGCGGAGCTTGTTGAGAGCGAGGAGCACGGCCAGATATTACGCCGTGTTGTTTGTGCACTGAACTCAAGTCCGCCGCGTATCTCGGCTTAACCCCGGAGGGTGAGGTGATGATGGCTGCGATGCCAGCCCCGCGGCCCCCCAGGCTCCGTCCGTGTGTGCTTTGTCCATATCGGGTCCGGTTTAGCTGCTTGGTTGAAGGTGTCGGGGTCCAATCGCCGAGAAAATCTGCGAGGGCCTGAGACTTGATGGCTGTTCGGCAACGAATCTTATGGCATGGTCTCCGATCTCGGTTGCCCACTTCGCTATCCTCGCCCACGGACTCGGATTTCTGAATATGTTGTCAAGGGGAAGCTCGAAGGTACGGTGATCTCGTGTGCTTGGAAGTAGTGCTTGAGTTTTCTCGCGCCATGACCACTTCTTTAACACCCCCCGAATTTTGGCCATTTTAAAATTCGCTAAAAATTCAAACTTTTCGAAAATCTCGGTTTAATTTGTCGCCTTAATAATATTTTATGCTTAATTCGAAAATTTGAGGACTAGAATAATAAATTCTATCTCCTTGAATTTTTGAAATACATAAAATATTATATTTCATTTTCTTAGACTCAAAAGGAGTTGACAAATAATTGGGAAATAATAAAAGAGGAAAGAAATAAAGGATAAAGAAATTAGAAAGGAAAGAGAAGGAGAGGAAATAGAAAAGGAAAATAGAATAAAAGAAGAAAGGAAACCGCCCAAACCCACCTTTCCCTCCTCTCCCCTTCTCTCTTTTCTTTCCCACCACGCTGGCCGGCCCACTGGCCACCACCGCCCCCCGCCCATCTCGTCTTTCCCTCTCTCGGCTCACCGACGTGCGGGCCTCCCGGTAGGCACCATCTCCCTCCCGAGATGGCGACCGAGCCACGGTGCCGCCAAAGCCTCGGCCTCCCCTCGTGCCGGCAAAGCTAGCCGCGTGGACCAAAAGTGGAAGCATAGGCCTCTACACCAAGCCAGCCAGGCCGCGGCGAACCGACCACCCGCCCAACGCCGCCGCCCGCCCCATTGCCACCCACGCGCCGAGGAGCCGCGACCTCGCCAGACGGGATTCCGCCACCGGGCGACCAAGGAACAGCCCCACGTGCGTGCGCCGCCGACGGATTAATGGCACGAACCGGGCATTTGGCCTATGCGGGATCGCCACGAAGTCATCCCATCGGTACCACCCCTCACCGTGGCAACGACGATGGCGGCGGAAAAGACAACCCCATGCACGGTCGCCGGAGCTGTGCATTGACGTGACCACACGGCCAGCTAGCGCCAGTGACGACCCGCGGACGTGACCCGACGATGAGCACGCCGACAAGAGCCACGCGCGCGCCATTACCATGCCGGGAAAATATCCGGAGGTGGCCGCCGGAGCTCACCGCGACCCGCGGCTATAAATAGCTTTGCCCGTGCTCGATCCGCTCCGCCGAGCCACGAGGAGCTCCGGCCGAGGCGAAACGCCTCGTGCTCGCGCCGGCTTCCTCCCTCCCGTCCACCTCTCGCTCCGTCGAGATTTTCCCCAATCTAGGGATCTAGCCGCCGTCGAGCAAGGTCCCAGCGCCCTTGTCCAAATAAGGTCACCGCCGGTCAAATTCGTGGCTCGGTATGCTTCCCTACTCCCTCCTCTTTCATTCCCATTGCTTTTTACTCGTTGTGGCCCTGTGTGTAGAGCCGTGCCCGAGACGCCATCGCCGGCACCGCCCGGTTTCTGCCCGCCGTGGGGCTGCCCCTCCATCGCCACCCCAAAGCCCACCGCGGTCGGGGTGAAGGTGGGGAACGCTAACGCCCTCGCGACGAGCTTTGAGCCAAGGATGGCCAACTCCGGCGGGATTACGCCAAACGCCGCCGCTTCGAACAGAGGGGGAGGCCGTCCCGTGGCGCCGTCCCGCCTCGCGGACGCCGCCAACCACGGGCCAATAGCACACACGCCGTCGTCCCGCCCCGCCCACCGCCGTTGCCGGCCCGTCAACGCCACGTGGGATCCCCGGGACCCACCGGTCGATCACGTGGGCAGCGACACAGTGCGTGTACAACGGGAGTAAAATGCTACGTGTACCCAGCTTTTGTACACAGGAGGCTATAAATGTATTTTCCGGGTGTCAGAAAAATTCCAGAAAAATATGTAAATAAACTAGATTATGTGGAGATGATTGTCATGATTTTTATTATATTTTTTCATTAATAAAATATTGACATAAAAATCCCACGAGGTTTATTATCCGAATTAAACTTCGGAAAATCATAACTTTCGATCCGTAACTCGATTTAGGTCAAACCACTTCCAAAGATTTTTATAAAATCGTTTCTCTATCGGTTTATCATGATTTCGCTCATTATCACATGGTGTCTTTTATCGCTATTCATTCGCCCTAATATTTGTTCGATAATGTCGCCGAACGTGGAAGTAGCCAATGAAGACCTTTATCAGGGGAATTGCAACCCTGATTACATCGCGGAGCCTAACGACGTATACAACCAAGGCAAGTCCTTACCCCCTTAATAATGTTGACCTAATTAATCAACCTACTTTTATAAGATGATGATCACGGTTTATACTGCTATGTGTATGATATGATGCATGATGCTATAATATGATTAAGTGAGATCAATGTAACCTAATTAATAATGAGAACCATCCAACGAAAGGTGAGTGGTGATAGTCTACATGGAGGTAGACTAGTCACAATCGGGGATTAATCCCGCGGAGAGATGCTCGCCTCCCTAAGGACCGGTTCATAGACCATCTACCTAGTGAGATTTCACGCATGACCACACGTCGGGATGGGGCGACTTGATCTCACACCCCGTTGGGTCAAGGTATATTGTATGCCTAGGAGGCCGGTGGTAGGCAAAAGGGCTATCGGGAGCAGACATGGGGAGAGTGGCCCCATGGTCCGGTTGGCGTGGTTGCTGAGTGGTCTTCCACGAAAAACCGTTGGCGCAATGTTATCGTATACGAATTTATAAGTTAACGGGTGCTGAGTGATCATCCGAAATGCTGAGTGCTATGGGATGCTGAGTGATCTTCCCATTCCCAACCCCCGAGAAACCTTTGGTAGAAGATATACCGAAACCTAGGAGGCATCCAAGCGGGTACGAGGTCTCGTTGGATCTTTTCTGACCACCGATCATGGAAGGAGATGATCCATCGTGTGGGGAAATTGTACAACCTCTCGCGAGTTTTATTTAAATCTATTCGAATAGCCACGCCCTTGGCATGGGCAAATGCTAGGCCGGATCATCTATGATTAGACTTTCATACTAATGATGACTAACCGCTTGAGCTTGTTGTTGATGATAATCTTATCTAAGCTAATCGAACTAGCCGTAGCAGCTTTTTAGAGTCTCTCGCTAGGGCCCAAACCCCTAATAACCACCAACCCCTGGTGTGGACTTGCCGAAAGTACTTTTGTACTCACCCGTTGTTAATTTTCCGAGTTAGGCCCGGATGGGGACTTCGCTATGATGACCACGATAAGGCAATGCGGGATGACTAGACATTTACGCCTTTGGAGTTTCTAGGACCAGGATGTTGACACTAGGGTTTCGACTACGCTCAAGTTGCTTGTGGGTGTGATATGATAGGAGCCACTATGCTGTTGTAGCAAACTCGATAAATAAACAATTAGCCACAATGGCTTAGGTTTATCCACCGTTGTGTAACCTCTAAGACAAGTGACCCTCGAGTCACTTATGTAAGACCTTATTTATCCTATCAATAAAAGCTTCGGCACTTTTTATAAATAAATGCATGTCCACTCTTGTCTTATAAAACGTATTAGCGCTTGATCCTCGGCACTAATACGTGTAACTAACCACCATTAAAAGTGGGCGTGACAATCAACGTATGCTACCTTCTCAAGCTCGGTGTAATTCAGCTTGGGCCCTTCGAGAGTTTCGGAGACATAATAGATAGGTGCTGCTTTGATTGGTGCCCTTCGCTTGTTTCCTTGACAAGCACAGGACGGCGTCTTGTGATGCGGCGACATATAGAAGGAGCCCTTCGCCGGGTCGAGGGGTGGCGAGTGGTAAGATTCTCGAGGTAGCGCTTGAGATCTTCAGAGGCTTCTTGTTGCGGAGGTCCCCAGTCAAACAACTCCGTGCTCTTTAGTACTTGAAAAAGCGGTAGTGCCCGTTCAGCCAGTCCGGAGATGAACACGCTTAGGGCCGCGGGCGTCCAGCGAGCCTTTGGGCTGACTTTACGTTCTTCGGGGCTCCATCGCGGTGATTGCTTGCGATCTTGGAGGGGCTTCTTCGATTCCCTTGACGGACACCCGCGTACCGAGCAACTTTCCTTTGCTTACCCCGAACACGCACTTGGCTGGGTTGAGTTTTAATCTCGGCCTCGCGGAGCTTGGAAAGGTTCTCTGTAGGTCCGTTTTGTGGTCTTCTCTCGGCTTGCTTTGGACTACCGTGTCGTCAACATACGCGGAGATTGCGCTATCGTCCCCGAACACCTCCGCCGGTCATGCGCGCGAAGGAGGAGCTAGCGTTGCGGAGGCCCTCGGCCATTCTCCCCGAAACAAGAGGTTCAAAGGGTGTTATGAAGCTGGTCTTCTTCGTCCGCCTGATTCATCCGTTTGATGATAGCCGGAGAAGCAGTCCAGAGGGACAATCTCTCACACCCCCGCTTTGCATCGACAAGGGAGCCGATTCGTGGGAGGGGGAAGTCGTCCTTCGGGCAAGCTTTGTTGAGACCGGGTGAAATCGACGCACATCCTCCATCCGGTGGGCTCCGCCGCGCGTCCTTGCCGAGGCCGGCCTTTTTCACCATGACGACGTTGGATAACCAAGTGGGGTATTTGGCGGGCGGATGACCTCCGCATCGTGTAGGCGGTTTACCTACGCTGTCTTTGGCCGCCGCCTTTCGTCCGACATTTTGCGGAGCCTCTGCTTTTGCACGGGGTGGCATCGGGCCTAATGTTGAGGTGGTGCTCGATGAGGTTTCTGGCCGACGCCACGTAGATCCTCCGGGACCATGCGAACACACATCGGAGTTCTCGCGAGGCACCGGAGTACCCGCCGCTTCGAGGTCGGGTCGAGGTGCGCGGAGATGGTTACCTCTCTGTCGGGGTCGAAGGCGAAGAGTCCGACCTTCTTTGTCTCTTCGGGCTGGAAGGGCACGCGAGGGGGCTCCGCGTCTGCAATGTCGATTTTCTTGCCCCTCCGGGTGTTGTTCAAGGTTGTGAACATTGCGGCGCCTGGGGCTACAGCCCCCTCCGCGTTTCTTGCAGCGTTACGGTCTCCGAAGACGGCGATGATGCCGCCACGGAGGGCATTTTCATGCGAGGTAGCTCGGGTGGAGCACCGCATCGAACGCATTGGTGACTCCGCGACCCGAAAATGGCGTTGTAGTTGTAGTATATGTCCACTACATCGAAGGTTATGTTCTCTCGTTCGTGAATAGGATCCTTTCCGAAGGAGACCGCAAGGTGACCTTTCCCATGGTTGCCACCGCTGCCCTCCGGCCGAAGAGCGGGTTTCCTACCGGCCGCAAACAAGCTCTGTCGAGGCCCATCTTGTCAAAGGTTGAGGCGAATCAGGGATGTCGTGGCCGAGCCGCTGTGTGTCGACTAGTATCCTGTTACCGTCCACCCTCCGATGTTGGTGTCGATGACCATCGCACGGTGTGGGGGTAGTCCTTGAGCTTCATATCACCGCGGCGAAGGTGATCGGGATGTGCGACCACCGGCTATTGCGGTGTGGCCCCTCCACGCCTACATGGTGGACCCTTCGGTAGTGCTCTTTGCGCCGCCGTTTGTTGCCATGGTCTTCGTTGGAGCCCCCGGTGATTGCGAGGATGACTCCGAACGATGGGTTCGGCTTGCTGACTATTGTCTGTACTTCTTGCTTGATGGGTAGTTGCGGAGTTGGGGAGGGCCGGTAGTGGTGGCGGCGGCAGAGCGTGATTAGGGTAGCTAGGTAGCGGGGGGCTCGGGGGTGCGAGGATGTAGTCTTGGTGGTAGTATCGAGGCTGGTGTTGGTTGAAATTTGTTGAGTGAAAAGCGGGTAGTGGAAGCCCGGGTGAGCCAGGGCCCCATAATCGAAGGGGGTGAAAGTATAGTGAGCGGAGCGGGCGTTATTGGTTTTCTTGTGTGGTTGATCTCGCCTCGAGTTTTGTGAAGCTAGCTCCCTGTCCATCGCTTCTTTCCCCTTGGCGGCGTATGGGCATTGCTTGGTATAGTGGCCTTTGCCCTCTCCGCCGCATAGTGGCAATACGGCCGTCTTTAAGGGGGCCCGTGCTGTTATCCGGGTTTGGCCCGGGGGTTCTTGGCGGGTTGTTTGGTCGCGTAGATGGCTGGTTGGGTTTTTGCTCTATCGGAGGGTTATTGTTTATGGCGCCCACTCTCGCGGCGTCTGGTCTGGGGTAGCTGTCTCCGCGCGGGGGGCGCGGTGTTTGGTATTGACTCGCGGAGGTCGAAAGGATTCCACCTTCGCCTTGTGGTCAAGTATCTCGCTTTCTGCAGTATTTGTCCATTATCTCGTGCGGGTTACGCGGCGTCTTAGGCGCTTCCGCCGATCTTTGAATGGCAAGGTCCCGGGCGGATGCATGCAACCGCTGCCATTATGACGCCTCGACGGAGACCCCTTCGTTCGGCTTTGGTTTGGAGGAACCTCCGCCACCATTCTTGCAATGGTTCGCTGGGCTTCACGACGACGTTCGGGAGCCCGTCTTTGTTGATAAGCTCGGAGTCTACGCCTTTGAAGTTTGCCCGAGAGCGGCTCGAAGGTCGACCAGACCTGGATGGTATTCGGAGGTAGGGTGCAATACCAAGATTGGGCTACTCCCCTTGCTATGATTACAAACGATTTTGCCATGGTGGTGTGATCCCCCCGCGACGGCCTCTACCGCTGCCTCGTAGCTCATGATAAACCGTGCGGGTCGGTGATCCCCGCATATCTTGGTAGATGTTGGGGGTCGTAGGATGGAGGCCACTCCGCGATCTGGAGAGCGTAGGACAGCGGGGATTTGGGGTCGTAGTGGGGGCTTATTGCTAGCGGTGGGCGGGGTGGGCGTTCGATGGCGTCGCCTGAGGAGATGTTGGGGTATAGCCGGTTGACGTGAAGGGCGGCGGGGGGTGGTTTTGCGATGGTGACCGGTTCGGTTCGCGGTGGTGGCGGGGTTGATGGAGGTGGGGCTTGCCCCGGTAGGGGCCTGCTGGGGTGATTGTTGGGTTGCGGCCGCCCTCGCCACCGACTTCTGTCTTGCCACAAGCCGTTGGTTGATCCATGCAAGCTCGACCCCGGCGTAGCTTCCGCTTGCTCTCCTCGAAGGCCCGGCGGGCGCCTTCGATCGAGGGCTTGCGGTAACCTTCGGCTTCTCTCTCGTCCGAGCTTGAAGAGCTTCGAGCCTGTTCCCCTTGCTCGGTTTCTTCTTCGTCATCCTCTGTTGAACTTTCGATGAGCCCCTCGAGCGGGTTGGCCGGGTTCACTCGGGCGGGGGACCTTTGCGCCCACGGGTGCTGGACCACCGCCCTCGACCTGCGGGAGCGCCTTCTTTGGGCGTTGGGGGTTTCCTCTTCGACCTCAGAAATCGGGGACGGGGGGGTCGCGGCGACGGCCCCGCGGCCCCGCAGCCTGGCGCGAGCTGCTCGGCCGTGTGGTGACCCCGTTGCCGCCCTCCCGGGCGGGTTTGATCCGGAGGGGTCCTCTACGGGTGGAGGGGTTGCTCCGCTGCGACGCAGGCGTCCGATCGGCGAGTAGGCGGCATGGCTTTGGGCTTTTTGTATCCCCCCCACGGACGGCGCCAGCCGTGGGGATCACTCCCCCCCCCTTGCCTTCGCCTCCTGAGGGGGGGGAAGGGGGCGAGGGCTTCCCACGGGATGACTCGGGAACACGGGATGAGGAGCGAGGAGACCTCCGGCCGGCCCGACCTTATTTGGAGTTGCCGAGGGTCGGGAGGTTCGGAGGTTACCCGTGCCTCCGAAGGAGGGATAAGACGATGCGCGGGGGGCAAGACGCCGACGTGAGGAAAATGAGTAGATGGCACTTAAGCTGGCCAACAATCTCCTCCCTTTCTTGAGCCCGTGCATCGGTATTTATAGGAATACCGGGGGTCGAGGGGGCTGATTTACAATTTGGTACATGGTAGGTGGGGGAACACACGCTATTGAGATGGGCCTGCGGGGGGTGGCTAGTAACTATTCGCACAAGGCTATCTGGGAATATGCTTGCGACTTCTCCTTATTTGGGAGCCGTAGGGGGCTTCCTTCGTCGGCGCCGGCTTCGGTCTCAGCCGAGGGGGGTAGAACCGCGGGGCCCTCTCCCAGCCTCAGCCGCCGGGGTCCCATCGCTAGGAGAGCCCTTCAGCGCCGCCCGTCACCTTACGGGGCCGTCATTCCCTTAGCTTCGACCGTCCACTTCGGGGGACCGCCGGTGACGGAGGGGTGAGGCTTCGCCCGTTCATGCTCGCGCGACGGACCTTCCTTCGCCACGGACCGCAAGACTTTATACTTTTGCTTGACAAGAATTAGTTCTTGGCCTCCTTGTTGAGAGGCTGCTTGGGAGCTGCCGGGGCTGGCTAGGGTTGCCCTCCCCAACAAGCCCTTATTTCATGTTTAATTGGCTAGTAATATTATGCTATAAGGTATACCAACACACACCGATAATTCACTAAAAGCAAGAGGAAAGAGAGCAAAGTGGATGATTTAACACTATGCCAATCTTAAACAAATGAGGGTTCATCTCTATCTTTAGATTTGGGAAAAACTTCAGTTGTTGGTTGGATTATTGGCTGAAACAATAGACTCGTTGGTTAGAAAAGCCATTATTTCACAACCAAGTTAAGGATTACTTCAGGAGGACCTATTATATTAATAGTGCTTTGATCCCCGCTTAGTGTTTTCAAAAGATAGTTGGAAAGGTTTGTCTATTTCTTCTTTATCTTTGTAGATCAACCTAGCTTTGTACATGCTATTGCTTCTACAATTCACAAGAGTCATTTCTCCCCCCACTCAACTCGCAAATCGACGTCCTCAAAATTTGTCATCTAGGTCCATAAACTTATTCAATTGTATCGTACCAATCCGCAAATTTAAAAATACTCAATCTTTTTTCATTTGGGTCATCTCGAGATGACAAACAAGGAAATGAGAAAGGAGGATGATATAAAGGTTAGAGGATTCCCCAATTTCAAAAAGATGGCTATCATGGCTCACGGAGGTTTAAATTCTTTATATTTTGAATCTTGAGTTTTTGAAAAGTTGAACTATAAAGTGGGATCCAAGGACCATTGGCTAACGGTTGAACCACATATATCTAGCAAATAACATCATCATTCCCACCCAAAACAACCATAAAAAGTTCATATCGAAATTAACTATTTTGGGTAGGGCGAAATGTGGCCCTTAACGGACCAATGGACCCAAAGGGGGTATACCCATTCTTCTTCACCCCAACATTCACTTCTTCTTCCCCAACGGCTCATTTTGACGAAGAATAGATTAGTGCTCATCTCTCTCTCTCTCTCTCTCTCTCTCTCTCTCTATCTATCTATCTATCTATCTATCTATCTATCTATCTATCTATCTCTCTCTCTCCTCCATTGTTGCTCTCACTTTCCTCAAGCAAATCCTTGATTCCCACCATCAAAACTTGAGAGAAAAGGCAACAAAACTCGATTGGAGGGTAGATCCATTGATTCCCCCAACTCAAAAGAGCATTTGGTTCATGTTTGGTCGGGCGGCCCTAGGGTTTGTTACTCTTGGAGGTTGCTCCTAGCCGATTGGTGTCGCCCTTGAGCTTACCAACATGTGTGGATGTCTTGGGAGGTTTGTAACCTTCATTTAAATCAAAGAAATCACACATCATCTCAAGCTTTTAACTCTCTTGACTTGAGAACGAGGGTGAGGCAAACCTTTATGGCGAGCCAAAGCCTTTTGTGTCTTCCTCAACAATGTGGACTTAGACAAGCCTTGGTGGAGAGCTTAACCACGGGAGAAATCATTGTGTCTCGCGTGCTTATTTACATTCTTGCAAAGTTCATATTATTTTTAGGGTTTGTGATCTATCTACATGCTAGCTTGTGATAATCTTGTTTTAGCTCACGATATGTGATATATATTTGTGCAACAAAGCTAGAAGTTCATCTCATATTATATCTTATTGTGATATTTTTCGTCTACATAGTGTGGCGAAGAGTCGCCCTCTATTTTGACATAATTTTGAGTTGAATTTTTACGCACCTATTCAACCCCTCTCCCCCCCCCACCCCCCTAGGCCACCTACCATTCCAAAGATCCTACAATTTGACTATGTCATCCTAGTCCATAAATTTAGAAATCACACGTTTAGGTTCTCAAATTTGTTCAGTCGTGTCATCCAGGTCCCTAAAGTTGGTTTTGAGTCTCGCCTAGGTACAAACAATGCAATCTAAAAACTCTATCAAAAAACAATTCATATGAACTCGTATTAAGATAAACTTTGTCTCAACATTGTACCTCGAGACCTGAACAAATTTGAGGACACAATCGGACAAGCTCGAGAACCTAAATGAATGATTTACTCCTATAAGTTTAGGGACCGGAATGACATAGTCGTATAAGTTTGAGGACCTAAACAGTCAATTTGTGAGTTTAGAGACTGGGTTTCATGTCAACAAGTTTTAGGAACCGGTGATACACTTTAGTCTTAGAAAAATAAATTGATGTAAACATTTATGTAAGGGTTCATTTTGACATATGCTAAACCTAGAGGGACTAATTTGGATTTTTTTCCCCATTAATTTGCACTTGAACCTTTAATTCTGCACACTAGAATCAGTAAATCTCGACGCGAATCGTGTTCGATATGGATGGTTGAAGGACCGAAGGGTGACTTGTAGCTCTCACGACTCTCTCAAAAATAACTCAACCAAAAACACTAGAGATCTCTCCAAAAAGACAAGTAACATGACACTAACCGGCAGTGAGGTGTTAAACGTGAAGTGTGAAGTAACCGCAAATATCACCGGAGAGGAAAGGAGACAAGCGGATACGAGAACGACAGACACTGAATAAAAAAAAACTTGGGTAGAGGGGCTGCTCTCCACACACGGGCACACTGGACTCTACCAATAGCACTTGGCAAGTTGTGATCTTGCAAAGCAAATGCAAGTAATTAAATACTCTATAAATGAATATTGCTTGAGGTGAATTACAGAAGCAAGCAAAACACTTTGGACCAATAAAAAACCAACGCTGCTGGACTCCCTGTCAGGCACGATCTGGGCTGTCCGGTTAGCTTCGCCGGACTGTTCGTCTGTCACACGACTGAAAAGAACGAATTGAAGATCTGCTGAACTCACTGTTGATCAGATCGAGCCGGACTGTCCGGACAAAATAGCTACAAAACAAACTGTCCGTCCAAAGCTATGACCACAGAACCGGACTGGCTGTGGCTGGGTCAGACTGTCCATCGGCTTGAAAACGAAAAGTGGACGATAGCACAAAACTAGGGTGGTAACGGATCTGGCCCTTTTGGTGGTAATGGATCCGGCCCTTTTGTCTTCTTTCACAATCTCGCTTGGCCCTTTCTATTTTTAGTTCAAAATTATATAGTTTTTCGGTCTGATCCTAATATGTCCCAATCCTTAAATTTTCTAGGCAAAATTGAAGGGCCCTTTACCACCCCTAAGCACAAGGCTACTGGATTCGTTGAAGCTGCAGGTTTGGATTGTGCGGGTTTGACAAGCGGGTTGTTTGGACTTGACAACTCAACCCGACCGGGGAACCAACCTTGTTCGCCCTTGACGGCCGGACTATCCGGGCCGGAGGCTGGACTGTCCGCGCCTGACGAACGATGCTCAAACAAAGGCGCCAAAGAATTTCCCCAATATTGATTCAAAACCCGATCAAATCTCAATCCCATGTCACAAAATGAAGCCATATGATCTAGGCATGTAGGTGACCAAATCCCTCCAAAAATTTGGCACTTGACCGAGTGAATCAAAAGGAATTTAAGATCACGATCCAAAGACGAAGACAAGAACACCAGACTAAACTTTGCCCAAGTAACTTGTGGGGGATCGATATTTGGGACACCCATACAAGAGCTCCCAACTCGCTATCAACAAGCAAACGCGACTCCGGGTCTCGATCGCACGAGAGACGTAACAAGACGAGGCGTCCCACCGCGGCGCTCGAAGCCTTCACCGCACATGAGCTCTCTGCGCACGGGCGAGCCTCCTCCTCGCTCGAGCCCCCATACACGAGCTCCCCAGACGGAGATCCACCTTTCCGCTTCGTCTGAGCTCTCCCCATAACGAGCTCCCCCGTCTTCATCACACTCGACCTCGTCCGGGGACCTCTTTCCGCCTCGCTCGAGCTCCCCATGACGAGCCTTACGGCTGCGACGACCCTTGAGAGAGCTCATCCGCTGCCTTCTCGGAGAAGCTGCGGGTCGGGAGTTGGTCAACTACTCCCCGACAAGCTCAACAACTCTCGACGACCACTTTGCCACGCCACGGTTTGGGCTCTGATGGGGAAGAGCTGTCAGGCGATCACCTCGCCATGCCCCGTCGACTCCAACAACTCCGCCACAGTGCCGGGCGGGTACATACAGAGTACACCCTCCCCATCCACGGTACGAGCGCGCCCATGCCGAGAAGACGTCTTCCAACTACGATTAGAGACGGGGCGACACCTGACCACCGCCCAAACCACGATTCCCGCGTACGGCGACGACCAATTTCGACACCCGAAGCGCTCCGGAGCTCGAAGGGAGCTCTCGCCCGTGCGGTGAGCTCATCTGAGAGCTCTTTTCTGCATCTACCGCCCTGTACATGTATTTTTCGTTTCTTCAAGTCTTCAACCCGAGGGGGAGCTCATGTTCCCCGCCCCCCTTGCGACTATAAAGGGGAGGTAGGCCTCCCGGTTGAGGCGGGTTCAACACTCGGTGCATAGCACCACACGCACCCACTCGATATTAGCGCTAGCCTCAATCACGAGACTTGGGAGCCTTCTCCCTCTCTCGCTTTGCTTGTACTCGCCTGTATGAGCATTTGAGCTCGGATAGTGATCACCACCGGACTAGGGAGCACGATTTGCCCCGAACCAAGATAAATCTTGTGTCATTGTCTCTAGAGCTAGGCCATCGAGCACGCGACAGCCGGACATTACCGTGACGGTGGTATTAGACCACGACATAACTCAAATCCCCAAGGTAGGTGAGGCCACTAATATGAAACAATTTTGACCTATCGGCCTCTTGAGTTGCGCTTTTAAGATTTTCACGAAGATTCAACTTTGAGATTAACTAGTTTAGTTTAGAGAATTGTGTCCAAAACTCAATTGTCCCTTATCAAAGGAAGATATATTCTATAAAGTGTGGTGGTTGCCCAAGAATTAGTCCATAGTATTCATAATAGCGAGGAACCTAGCATTTGTGTGAAACTTGATTACTTAAAAAACTTATGATAGTCTCTTGGACCTTTTATTTGACATGTTGGTAGATAGGGGTTTAACCAAACTTTGATTAGTTGTATTAGGAAGATTGTGATAGGGGTTCTATAGGTATTCTCGCTTAAAGGTGTGGAAAGGTCCTTTTTTAAGATAGGAAACGGCTTTGTACGTGATTAATTGTAATGAACAAGGGAAAATTGTAGCCGATATATGGGATGGAGTGGCTTTGAAATGTACTCTTAGGAGAATCCTTAATGAGGATCTGTATCAAAAATTGTTTAGAGCTTTTACTGCGATTGTTGTTACTTTCTCCTTGTCCGATGAAACCGATGAGATGACTTCTCTTCTTCGTGGATCTTATTCTTCTCGGTCCTTATATAAAGTCATAAACTTTAGAGACATAAAACTAGTGCATATTCTAGCTATTTGGAATGTCATAGTCTCACCTAGAGTTTAAGTTTTTCTTTGATTGCTCATGAACAATAGGAACCTAACTAGAGATAATCTAGATAAGAGGAGAAATGTTAAAGATGAGACTTGCTTATTCTCAGTAATTAAAAGGAAACCAAACAACATCTCTTTTTTTGATTGTGTAGTGGCTAAAAGGTGCCGGAATGTTCTATCTATCTTATTAGGGGTACAAGTAGGCTTAGATTTAGCCAATATTAGAAAGTTTTGGCTAAGTAAAAAAGGAAATTCTTTAATTAATCTAGTTACTTCTATTGTTATTTGGTCAATTTGGAAACTTAGAAATAATATTTGTTTTTTTGAATCCGTGGTGGAAGAGTATGGAAATACTCTTCTACATGATTATTAGTTACTTGAAGAGCTAGATCATTCTATGCCCTAAGAAAAGTGACATCAATTGAAACATATCATAGCAAAATTGCAAGAGGAAGCAACTATGGTGTTGTGGCTGCCACAAAATCCTCGATCCAACAAAGTTTTATCGACCGTAAGCAAGAAGTCTTAAGCAATAAAGATCGACCGTAAGCAAGAAGTCTTAAGTAATAAAGATCTCAAGACAAATATGACTTAAGATGATGGTGTGGTGATGAAGGTGACACCTACTCTTTAAACAAGCTCATCAACATTCTCTTCATGGTAGGGTGCTCTGTCGGTTTTTGGAGATGGAGTAGTCTCTCTTAGTCGCCGGTTTCAACTCTAAAGTTGTAATATTCCTCCAAATGAGAGTGTTGCATTGATATTATTTTGGTTCGCTCTCGCCGGAGGTTGGCGAACACTAGGACTTTTGGTTAAAAATTGTGTTGTAAACCTAATTTTGGTTTTTTAGTATCATTTGAAAGTTTGGGGCTTTGCTCTTGAACTCTAAAAAAATAAGAACCCTAGACCTAAAAATGGATCGATCTACGGATTCAAGAGGACTCAACCGAAATTCTTTGGTGAATCATTTTGGGTCTCGACGTGAGAACAAATCAGTGCAAGAAGAACGAGCTCAAATGATCCATGGACAAAGAAATTGAAGCTAGAAGAAGGGAGGAAGAAAAGTGACGGAAAATAGAACACGAAAAACTCAAATCACAAAGACAACACGATTACCCGATCCCATCGATCCGAAAAGCCCGGAGGGCATGAGCACACTTGAGGTGATCTTCCTATGAACGAAGATCACAAAAATATCTGAACCTTTGACAAAGTAGGGGAACTAGAGACTAGGAGAAACCCTAAAGCACGAATCAGAACCGGAGAGGCAGCTTGAGGTGGAGGGATGCCCTCTCTACATATAGTCTCGACCCTAATGACCAAACTACCCCTATTGATATATGGGTCAATACCAAATAGCCAAAGGCATATTAATTGGTTCGATCCGACACCACAATACCTTCTCACCGGTAGCTTCGCCGACGCGAACTCCCCGAGGCCGCCATGTGCCATCCTTCCAAAGATTGGAACCTCCACCCGGTTTTGAGGCCCAAACCCATGAAATCGGCCACCGATGGTTTTGAGGCCCAAACCACCAAAGCGGGCCGCGAGTAGCGTATCAGCGCACGCGTCCCCGCGCTCCAACACGTGTGACCACCATCCTCGACCGCCCGGCGCCAAGTCTTCCGAGCCGCCCGCTCGACTTCCACATCTGTTGTCTTGTCTCGATCGACATGGTCACTCCACATGTCCTCGCACTTGTCAATGTCCCAAGTGTCGCCCACCACAGTAGGCCACCCGGTGATCCGGTCCCTTGATCCAAGCCTCTTGTCCGCCGTTCACCGCTCTAGGTCCATCGGCACAAAGACGTCCTCCTTGGTCTTCATCTCGCTATCAACCACCGTCTCTGAACTCCACACCGCACAACACAAGCCGAGAGACAAAGTCAACCCGACACACCTCATGTGCCGGGCTTAGGGTAACCGAGGTAGAAAGAAAAACAAAATAGAAGAAAAATGTCGAGAGTTGACAATCACTCATTACAAAAGCTAAACATAAATAATTATAATCAACCATGTGTTCGTAATGGTGACACCAAGTGTAGATATTGCAGATCATTTTCAATTGTTGCGTGTGGAAGTTTGACTCCTACAAAAAAATCCACTCATATCATGGAAATGAGCTGTCTTATATATCTGGAACAGTTGGCGTATGTATGCCTCCAACTAGAATTATTCAATTCAACGCCCGTTGACTTGGTACCGCGGTATCCGTGTTGCATATAATATATTGAAATAAGCGTGTGGAACCGTTCAAAGTTTGTGTCAGTTACCTCTCTCTTACTGCACGATTTTCACTGCTTGACAAGCCATACTAGTATATTGCCTGGCAAGTGCTAGTAGACTGCAGACAGTGGCGGAGGCAGCTATGTGGCGAGGTGTGGCGGCCGCCCTACCTAAACTGCCGTAAAAAATTGAATATATATGTACTAATATACGTATAGTATATGTGTGTCAGCAAGCATGCAACAGCCCTTTGCTTGCTTTCTTCTGCCTCGGTGGCTCGGCTCTCTGTCTCTTCGCACGCTGATTGCCGGCTTGCCGCCCGACGGCTCTCCGCCTCTGCGCACACACGCCGACACACAGTTGCTGGCTTGCCGCCGGACAGGCGGACGGCGCAGACGCGAAAACTGTACACTACACTACACGGTAGCAGATATGTGATGCAAGGTATTTTTATTTTACAAATTCGTGTCATTCAGACAAGTTGTTGTTTTATTCTTGTATGAAATAATAGTAACTATAGACTGGAGAAGTATTATACATATTTGACCTTTACAAACCCGCCACACCTAAAAAATATTCCTGCCTCCGCTGAATATATATGTACTACCGAGGCTCTCTGTCTCTTCGCACGCTGATTGCCTACCGAGGCTCGGCTCTCTGTCTGCATACAGATAGGAGTGGAGTACATGCTAAAGAGCTTCTTCCCTACTATCTGTCCCATACTCCCATGTCGATCCTGCAGCAGCAGCAGCAGCACAGTCATCTTAGCCTCTTAGGGGTACGCTTGATCATCGTCTGCTCCCTGCTTTGCTGCTCCAACGCGCAGTCATGCAATTCCAACCTTGCTCTAGCGGACAGTAGTCTCACCTGGACAACCGTGGACTACGATCGGGTGAACCAGGGCTATCTGTTCCTCACGGATTCAGGTACCTTGCTGCTTGATACGCAAACTTCCATCCCTCAACAAGAGACACTCAGCTCGTTCAGAAATGGTACGTCTTCAAACTCGCCTGGGCTCTACCTTCCATGGGGATACATCTGGTACGGGGGAATCTTCAGGCTTAGCTTCAACATGACGCCGGCGAATAGGAATAGCAGTAGCAGCCTGGTCGTGGCCATACTACCCGCTTACGAATTCAGTGGCAACCAGAACCGTGATATGTCCATAGTACTACCACCCGATTCCTGGAGCCAACAAAACACATCTGCATCTGGTTCTTCGTCCCAAATGGGTTCATGTACATGGCCTCTGTACGCTGGCGCAAGCACTGCCTGTGTGCAGATTCCAATCGAGCCGGGGAGGACCAACTCCATAGAGGCTTTCCTTGCATACGACCCTCTTGGGAAACGGCTGTCTGTCAGCGTCGGCGACGCTGCACGGAACCCAGAGGCTCCCTACGCCGTCGCCACCTCCATGGCCTTCGACTTGGGGGAGATGCTGGCGGGGGACCGAGTACAAGCCCAGATTGGCCTTTTCTCCTCGGTCGGGCAGCTCGCTCAGCTCCAGAGCTGGAACTTGACCGTGGACCGGCCTCTCCCCAAGCAAGGCTCCCAGAAATGGGTCGTCATACTGTCCTCGGTGCTGGGCTCCGTAGCTGCGACTCTCGTCGCGGCTGCCGCTGTCTACTGCTACCTCAACTCCAAGTACAGACGGTGGAAGAAGGAGCTGGACGAGCTGGCCAAGACCATGCAGAGCCTCCCCGGTGTGCCGATGTGCATCGACTTCGCAGACATCAAGAAGGCCACCAACAACTTCGACGAGACGATGAAGCTTGGGCGCGGCGGATTTGGGGCCGTCTACGGATGCACGCTTCCTGCTTCAAGTTCAAGGACGGGGCAAGACATCAAGGTGGCCATCAAGAAGTTCACGCGGGGACTCCAGGACCAGCGCTACCAAGACTTCCTCGCGGAGGTCAGCGTCATCAATCGTCTGCGGCACAAGAATGTTGTCCCACTTGTTGGTATGTGCTCCTATGATCTCATTTTTCTTTAATTCCATCCATCTACTCGTCCTTGATTGGATTATATATTGCCTTCCTGCCTAAATTAGACACGGATCGATTTTTGAATTTCTCATGGAAACTTGCCTAAATTGAAATTATAGGTTGGTCCTACAACAAAGGAGAGCCCCTGCTTATATACGAGTACATGAAGAATGGTAGCTTGGACCAGCATCTGTTCCCGAACAACGGTGGCTTTGGCAAGGGGCGGCAGCAGCAGCAAGATGCAGCTATTGGGCAATGGGACAATCGCTATGGCATTGTCAGGGATATAGCTACAGGTCTGCACTACCTTCATCACGAGCACGAGCCCATGGTGCTGCACCGGGACATCAAGGCAAGCAATGTCATGCTCGACGCCAGCTTCTGTGCTCGCCTCGGTGACTTCGGTATCGCCTGCACAGTCGCTGCAGACAGGAGCTCCATCACCGGCGTCGCGGGAACCATTGGCTACATAGCGCCGGAGAGCATCTACAGCTTCAGGGCTGCACGACAGACTGACGTGTATGCGTTTGGGGTGCTTATCCTTGAGGTGGTTTCTGGCAAGAAGAGTTCAGACGTTCCAGCAGAGGATGGCCACATCAGTCTCTGGGCGCGGCGCCTTCACCGGCAGGGTAAGCTACTGGAGGCCTTAGATGGCATGTTTATCTCAGGGAAGGATGATCAATCTCATGTTGTGGAGGAGGGCAAACGTTTACTGCTGCTTGGCATGGCTTGCACCAGCTTCAATCCGTCCAGTCGCCCGAGCATGACGGCGATGTAGTTCAGGTTATCAACAAGTTGGCGCCACCGCCGGACGTGTCACTTGAGCAACCAACACTACCGTGGATGCCAGCGGGAGAATGGTCTTCAGTAAGCTCTGAATCCGGTGCAGCAGCAATGGGTAACAATCAAGATGGGAGTTCAGAAAGCACGACCGAGATTGAGCTGTATCACAGGAAAAAACATATGGACGGAATGTAGCAACCAATCCTTCAGGTCAACAGATGGCAATAATCTTCCTTAGGGTCAACACTCCAAGCCAAACTAGAAAGATTCAACAGGATCACTTTATATATATCTCTCGGTGGGATCGATGTTTTATGTAAAGATGACATTATGCGCAGTTTGGTGTGGCCATGGCACCAAGGGCAAATGAAGCAGCAGATTAGTGACTCTTTGCTGGCAGAGTTGAGATGTTGCGTACTTCAAGTGCTTCAGTACTTTTTCTGCTATTGTTTTTTCTTTTCCTTAGTTGTGTTGCTAGTCGAGGTGGTGTTTCAGGGAGCTGTTGACGAGCTGTAAATATTTGTATATTTAGTTTTCCTTTACATCGTTACGGCAAAGTTTGTACCGTGCTTTCAACAAAAAATCTCTCAGGGTCTGTTTGGATTCTTGGAATTTAACTCATTGTGATATATGCTTAATTTAATGGAATGGAGTTGGAGAGTGTTTGCATGCAAGTGCAAACATAACATGGTGATAGTGCAAAGTGCAAGTGCAAACTTTGGAATTCAATTCCTATCTCCCACCCTATGAATTTGAGATAGGCTTATTTGTGAACTTTGGAAAGTTAGGTAATCTCAAATTCTAAACTAAATAGCTTAATTTATTAAGTAGATTCTAATTTCTCCAAATTCTAGGGATCCAAACGGGCCCTCAGTGGAATGTTTATTGCCACATTTCCAATCCTACATTGAAATTAAAAATTAACTAGCAACCACGGAGAATGTGTAGGATCCCATGGTCGAGGATGAATGTTGATGGTTGGATTTAGATCGGATGAGTGATGTTTATCACTTGAAAAGGGGAAGCAAAAAATCAGGCGCCTGTTATTTAGCAATCTCTTATTTTGCTATGTATACATTGTACACTTATACTTAACAAACTCTTTTGCCCATGGGATCATTATGTAACCTTGCCATGTACCAATATATTTAGAAAGAATTAATTAATACTTATGGATGATGATAAGCCGGCTGTTTGGCTGATGGTTTTGTGCCGCTCATAAGTTCGTTGATGTTGTTTTTTGTGAGAGAAAAACACTATGACGCCTTTTTATTTCCACACTACCAGAAAAATGTAATATTCTTGGAGTAGTGATACCAAAACCCTCAAGATATCATTCCCTTTCAAGATAGATGAACCTCCACTTCTTGGGTACTAATTATTCCATATTTTTGTGAGTTTGCAACTGCCAAGATAATTCCATGTTTCCTTGAGTGTTGTTACGTATTTCTCATTTTCTTGGGTGCTTTTCAAAACTACCAATGTAATTCATATTTTTCTTGAATGATATTAAAAAACACCAAAGTAATTCATATTTCCTTAGATGTAGATGAAAACTGTCAAGGGAATGTTGTTTCATAGCGTGCAAACCTGTATTTCGTTAAGAGGAAGGGTCAAAAGAAAGGCCGAAATACGGATACAAAAGGACTCACAAGTAATCCTAGGATTACCGGCAAAAACCCTCAAGTAAATTATTCCTGGCATCAAGAATACAATGTTCAACTTCTAGTCATTGCTCTTAACCACCAATATAATTGACTCGTGGCATTCTTGTTAGTTAGACCTTGCATTTTATATACACAAATGGTCCCTTGATATGATTGTGAAATGAAATATGGTTATTTGTTCGTAAAGGAACAATATTGAGTTGTTAGAGAATGCATACTAGCACTTAGCTTCAGATGCTTAGATAGCTGTAAGAGAAATTTATTTTCTTGGCCCTAAAAAAGTGATGCTCAATTTCTTAGCCTTTTTTTCTTGAACTTGCTTATTTGGCATCAAAATGAATTTTGTTTAGTTCCTTGGCCCTTCCGTCAGTTTGATATGCTTACAGACCGGGCTGCATGCCTAGGTATACATACCAATATGCTTCTGCTGCTCGCCACTCCCCTTGTGCCTTCACTCCACTTTAGTAACGTGTTCGGTTTCTTGTTTTTCATGTGTGTGCAAAAAAATTGGATATGGAATGGATCAGCAGTTAGTACCGTTTTTCTAGTTGGCTTTTCTGGCCCACAAGGAAACTGCCGCCGCAATGGTGGTACCAAGACATGGTGTGGACTGTTTGATTAACATGTGGACCATCGGTATCATTTTAACCGCTTGCATGATAAATCAATTGTCACGCGGTTCACATGTCAGCTGCACATCGGTACCTTGTTTTTGTTAATGATCCATACCCAATTTGTATCTGAAACTACGGGCGAGTATCCGTTTACTTCGTTCGTATTGGCACGGTGGCCACACAGCCGTTGCACGGGGGCCGTGCAATTCAATGCTAGCTCCTTGCGGCTTGCACTTTGTGTCCAATCATTTTTTCTGACGATGAACATGTCATGTCTATAGACCGAGGAGATACATGGCACGTGAAACACGTGAATAAATAAACGACGCACGTGTCGCCGTGATAGTCGAAATTATAGCAAAACGGAGCGACATGGTGCACCATATGTGGCGACCAGCTATGCGCAGGTACGACCGCAGCGCCATCCATAGCACGATGGATGATGGATACACATGATGCACGTCAAACAGGCTGGGCCTCGTAGGCGACGTGGGGTGTGGCCCATTTAAGCACGGTGTACACGACTGCGATCGGGCCCATGCCGGCTCGGCGTGAAGTGTAAAGACTCTGCCTGGCCACACTCTTACCTCGGAGACCACACTCTTACCTCGGAGAGTCGGCACGGAACAACCTGCCAGATTCACAATCAAACTCGACCACTGTCTAAAATTTCTAGGCCAAAATATAAAACACAAGTGTGTTCAGGTATTTAAAATTTAATAGTCAAACAACTACATACTTCGTTCTCTTATGCAACACGATTCAGTCTGTGCATAAAAAAAGGAAAACCGTGAACCCGAACCAAAAATAACCGGACCGAAACCGATACAACCGGATCCGAAAAAATTCGGTTCCAGATCGAGAACTGAAATTATTACGGTTAATTCGGTTTTAAGCCTCGGTTATTTAACCCAAACGAACCGAATTGTCTCTAAAGGCCCATAAAATTTTAAAACACACGCATACAACCCAGCCCAACAGACCTAAACCCTAACACTCCCACACCAGCTTCACCCCACCCTTTCGACCGGTTCCCCCCCCTCCCCATCCCTCGTCATCCACTCACCCCGGGCGTTTGGTATTACCGAACTGGTCGGTTCGGTTCCTCGGTACTCCTTCGAATTCGGTTCCTCAAGAACTGGGTACCGATCCGGGTTCCTCGAAATACTTCGATGCCGAGGGTATTCGATATCGGTACTTTTCGGTTCAATTTCGGTATTAACAAAACGATCGAACCTTGTACAGCAGCCGTCTTGGCTTACCTCACTTCCTCGGTGCACGACGACAGTGCGGGTAGGGAACGTCAAAGTAGGCGGGTGACCGGCCGGCGTCACGGCGAGAGGGTGACGGCGCCGACGTGGTAGGCTGCGCGGTCTTGCGATGGGCGGCGGGATGGGGGATGGGGATGGGGCATCGTTGGCCGGCGCCCAGGCCCGCGGGCCGGCAACGCCAGGCTCGCGAGTGGGCACTGTCCGGGAAAGGGCGTGGCGGCGCCCGGCGGAGTGTCGGGCGTTGGGGGCGGTGTGGGGTCGTCGGGCGTCGGGCCGGCTCGGGATCGGGGTCGGGAGCGGCGCGGCGCTGGGCGTGCGATCGAGTGGAGTGAGATGAGGAATGAAGTGAGTTAGAGTTTCTTTTTTGGTGGGCTTGGGCTGCTCTTGGGTTTATATGTTACTATGTTAGATGGGCTGCTTTTGTAATTCGGTTCTATTTCGATACTTCGGTAAACCAAGGCCCAGAACCGAATTTACCTCGGTTCTTTCGGTACCTGTGAACTGAGAACCAATTTTTTTTTTTTCGGTATTTTTTGGTTCGGTTTTCGGTATTTTTCGGTTCGGTTTCAGTTCTCGGTATTTTTGGCCCAGGGATGATCATCCACCATGACTCCGTTGTCCGCCTCTGCGCCCAAGCCCCATTCCTCGACCCCCCCGCACCGTCCGCTCCTCCTCCTTGACACTTGTAGTGAAGGTCGGGAGCGGCACGTCCTCTCCCCTCCTTCCTACTCTAAGATCCACCAGCGATACCTCCTCTCCTACATCTAGATCTACCAGTGAAGGACAAGGGCGACAAAGAACCAGCGGCGCGCGGCTTCTGGCGACCCTGCCCCCTTGACGCGGGCGATGGCTCGGCCCTATCCCCCTCTGACGGCTCAGCCATCGGCACGCACGCGCGGTAGTGCAATTCGAACGGCGCATGGCCCTCTTGGCTTTGAGCAGATGCTATTTTTGCTTTTCCTCTCCTTTATTTTCTCCACTTGACATGGAAGATCAGTTAGTTCGGTTAGAACCTGAACCGAACCGAACTAACCGAAAACAAAGTTACTTGTTTCTCGATTTTCAAAAGAACCGAAGCGGTTTCTATTTTCTAAGAACCGAACTTGATAGTATCAGGGAACCAAACCCGATCGGTTCGGATAGAACCGAATGTCTAGGCTGAAACACGCTGACTACCATGGCTGAAGCAAAAAAAATACCAATGCTACTTTTCTCGTTCGTAGTCATTGTAGCTCACTTTAGGCTACTACAAGCTTGTTGCAGGGCTACAAAGGCGCGCAAATAGGTCTTTGCATAGGTATGTAACCAGCGCCTAAAAACGTCATTCTTACCGGGACATTATTTAAACGCTAATACTGGGATAGAGGGAGTATATTATATTAATAATAACAAAAAAATTAGGCATCCAAACATAACTCCTCCGCTCCAAACCCTAATCGCCATGTATGCACTCTTGACCTCTACTAGATTCCCTACCCTACTCCATAGTTTGGATGCATTCCTCTTTCTCAACCCTGTGGTGCTTGCCTCCATGTATATCCTTAACCCTCGCCGCCGCTTCCTCCCACCCAAACTGTTGGCCGTCTCCTTCCTCTACCTCGCTAGTCCCCAAACAATCACTTCCTCCCTTCTACACTCGAGCCTAATCTTTTCCATATGGCACTAACCCAATGGGACGGCACAGGCAACGCCCAGAAAAGCACATCCCAGGCACGGCCCAGCCCAGCCCCCATGTGTTGACGCCTCGCACGGCCCGCACGTAGTGCCGTGCCTCGGCCGCCACTTCCGGCCATGGTGGGTCAACACCTAGTGTTACTATTACTAAAAATATGACATGTCATCATAATCATTGCAAAAGCATACATGTTAGTTCACCATAAATTGCATTGCACTAAAATAAGTTTAATTATAGCTTTGGTTGAGTTGTCGGATGATAAGATGCGAAAAAGGATAGGAATCCAGGAAGTTACCCCCTTGTCGGAAACCCCGATTTGAAACCTAGTCTGTCCCCTTTTCTTTTATTCAAAATTTATCAAGAATTTGAGGGTGGTCACAAAAGTGAAATGGTAGAGTTTTTAAAGTTGAACATTTTGGGTATTTTGAGTTTTAAAGTTTAGTTCAAAAATTTAAAGAGATTTTTTGAATTCGACAAAACCCTATTTACCCCTTTTCTTTATTTCAAAATCTAAGCAAAATTTGACAAAACTTCCAAAAGCTAGTTTGTAGATCTTGTTGAGATCAACAAAAGATATGTACAAAAAGTTTTTCAAGTTTCTATATAATTTTAAAAGTAATTTTGAATTCAAATTTCTTACTTTTTGACCCCATTTCAAAAAGTCAATTTGAGGCCGAATTTGAAAATGTTCCAATTATGAAATTTGTAGATCTTGAAATTTTAAGCAAACTTTGTTTTTTGAAATTTTGAGTTCAGTTCAAATTCTGAGAGTAATTTGACAAACTTGAAGTTAGGGTTTCTCTCGCTCGATGCTTTCGACCCAATCCTCTTACGCCCGCCGGCGCCAAGCGTCAGCGCCGCCGTCCCACCGCCGTCCTCTCAAACCGACTGGCCGAGGAGCCAGGACGGCGTCAAGCCCACTGTCCGAGCCACCCTCTCTTTATAAATAGGCCGGCCATCGTCGTCGTTTTCTTCTTTTTCGAAAACGCGCCGCCGAAATCTCCTCCGCCCGCCGCCGTTAGTCGCCGTCGCTCCATCTCTCACCAAACTAGTTTGCCAACAGCACCACCAACTCGCCCACGCTTCATTTTAGCCTAGGCCGACAGACCTCTCATCACCAGAGTCGTCCTCGCCGCCGTTTCTTCCTCGTCGCCCGGGTCGGATCGCCCTTAGCGAAACCCGCCGCCGTCGTTGCCTTGCTCCCGTGAGCTTCGACTTGCTTCTTATCACGTTTAGCCTCGCCTCGACATCGTGGTTAT